>LQRL01010453.1:0-26115 GCA_001703475.1 Hydroides elegans | reverse complement strand
AGACACGTTCAAACTGTTCAAAGGTTCAAACTTGTATTTTACAATGAAATAAAGATTTTATGAATGAATATTTTCCAAGAAAACACCAATCAAACTATGATAATGATTAAGAATTATAAAATAATAAAATAATGCAATAAATGTAACAATGATAAGATTTATCTATCCGCAACGTTAATAAAATATATGACAAAGTCGACAAATAACGATTATTGTAAAACCATAGCGACGTAAAATACGTAATAAATTTATGCAATTATTATTACGTAGCGTTATTATTACGCAATTGTTATTACGTTTAATGATAGGTTATTAACCGAATTGTCTAAAATGCTTTAGGTGTTTCATGATGCTGTCATCTAGGAAGATATATTCGAACAGAAGACTTGATAGATCATTATATGTTACTTTTAACTTAAATCGATTTGAAAATATGAATTATTAAAAGTAAAAAAAAACATTAATTATTTTAACTTTGAACGTTTGAACGTTTTGAACGCCATTAAATTCCCGGATCTCAACTTTCCAAGATTGAAAGAATACTTGCGAGGCCTTGACATTGTTAGCTTATTCAACTTTGAACGTTTGAACAGTTTGAACCAATTCGAACATTACAAATCCTTGGACATGAATGACATAATGGATTGTGAATGCAAAGGAACTGCAGACCAATTTATTAAATGGTTATAGTTTATACTTTTTAATGAGATTATAGATAGCCATCTTCTTTACTTGTGGCTGAATAACTTATTAAAGGCGTTTTAAGAAGAGATAATATTTTCTTTTATTTTCCTAGATAATCATATGATCATTGATCATCTATATTAGGAAATTCACATTTATATGCAAATTGTTGGTGTTTTTATAATTATAATTATTTTCTTTAAATTAAGTTTAAGTGATCAATCATTTCATCAAATAATCATACCCTTTTTTGTTACTTTAATGCGTAGTTATAAATGAACTTGACAAAACATATGCTTGCTTGTTTAAAAGTGTTCATTTCTCTGTTAAGTCCGGCCGTTCAAATTCCGTTCATTATTTGTTACTTTAAAATCATCAAAATTGCAACACGATATATCTGCCAGTACATATCATCTGAATATCCATCTGGCGTTTCAGAGATTTGTCAAGCTTTTCGCTTTAACGAACTTAAATAGTCTACATTGCAAACGAAATCGAATCGAGTTTTTAACTTCATTTTGCAGCTTTTACTAGACTAGATCATGTAGCCGACCTATAGTCTACCATATCATGTTTCATAGAAAGCAACGTAGAAGAGCACCCCACACGGTGTTCCTCAAAAAAGGTGTTCCTTTTCAAATTTCATCTAGCTACAAACTTTCAAAAATAGCCTTCAAACTACAGCAGTTTAAGGAACACCTATTTAGATTTTTGTCGATTTGAATAAATTATTTCGCTAATTTAATGTTTAATTTTATTTAGAGATATCTAGCTAGGCATAATAAACTGAAAACAAACTAGAAATTGGTCATATATACCAGTTTTACTATTTTCTTAATTTCATAAAGGATGTTCCTCTTATTATTTTAGCCATCTAGACCGAGTGCAGTGAGCCGAGCTAGCTACAAAAATAGGAACACCTTTTTGTAATAAATATTTTTCTAAATGATATTTCTTTTTGCATATTTCAATGTTATAAGTGATTTTATACTCAAATAAACACATTTTGACAATTTTGGTCGTGGGGTGCCCTTCAACATAAAAATAGATTTTAAACTATTCAGATTTCTAGGACATAGACGTCTACAACATTTTGTTTCACTGCACTGTCATGCTTACACTGCTCGCTAATACCGACCAAAGTTACAAACGCGAGCAAAGTTATATTTTATGGTTTATTTGAGGCTGCTTTTTGCATAAACGAAGTTTTCAGTTAGCAGGTTTTTGTCCTAATTTACATCTTTATGACAATGACAGAGAGACAAAAAAGTGTCCAGGTTTTGACTGAATATTAACACTGTTATAAGGTGGTTACAATTAAATGAAACACAAACCGATTAATATTTGGATTTGAGATGAAACTGTCAGAAAAGGTAAAAATATTTTATAATGATTCTTTATCTTATCTTTCATTCGCATATGGTAACATTTATGCAATAAGGTCGGCAGTATAGCAGTATTCAAAACAATAATTTGCAATAAAAAAAACTAAATCATAATAATGACAGGGGTGTACCTTTGGGACAAATTCTATTCGCGCGCACGTACCTTTAGGAAAAATTCAAGTCGCGCGCATGCGACTGGCTAAAAAAAAAGTAGCGCGAGGGAAATAACTTTGAAAAGTTGGTGTCATGGTCAAAAAGTAAGTCACATACGCGACCGCGCAACCGCTGAAGTACACCCCTGTAACGAGAGAAAATAAAAACACACAAAGACTAGCAATGTGGATATCCCACCTAAAATGTATATTCGCTGCTGATCACAATTAAATACAAAAAGCGCGATAAAGTGAAAAAAAAAACGAGCATGATTTTGAATACTCGCCCTTTTGCTCAAAATGATAGGTTAAACACGGATTTCATTTTTAGAACAACTTAAAATAACGAGCCGGTATTTGTGATTTGTTTTTCCTAAGATGATCACTCGTTTATGGCATTGAACGCACTTATAGGAAAACCTTAATAAATTCGTGGTCATACAACAATAATTGATTAGTTTTTGTAAGATTATAAGTTTGAAACTAATGCTTGGTCGCTTAAATTCCGAAGTAGCTATGCTACTTTCAGGTTGATTTGCTATGCTAACTACAAAACAAAACAAAAATCATATCTCTCTCTAGATATAAACGTTTAACCATATGAACATCTGATCCCGCTCGGCGAGACGTAGTGCAACGTATAGATACCGTTTTCTTTTCCTATATGAACGTTTTCAGGACATCCATTTTCGTCGTTGACCTGAGAACCACGTTAACGTTACAGCGCCAACGAAGTCGAGAGTCAGGAAAAAGCTCGCCGGGACGTAATATGGCGTTTGGAAAACTAGCATATGGGCCCAAAACAAACGTTCGTTTTTGCATTACATCCAAACGTTGTGGGATGCGGCGATGTTATTTCAATTTACTGAAAACTATTTAATCTTAGTCTTTGTATATTACATTCTTTGAACGTGAAGTTAGTACCAATGAATTGATTAAATCGATAAATCGCAACGAGAAGCTTAACATAATTACATTTATAAAAAATTATTGTCTAGCTGCATATCTATGATGCCATTTTGTAGAAGCCTTTTAACATTTAAGACGTGTCTAATTAACCATTTATGATATTTGAATTTCTTTAAAATTTCGGAATAATAAAGAAAATCATGCTTACTTGAAAACAATTGACATTTGGCGCATTGCCTAACAGATAAATCACACTTTTTCAAGGTAGTCATATAAATAGCAGCAGCAAAAAAGCTATTATGTAACATTATCTGGCATAGTTTTCTTTTTATAGATGTCCATAATGATGTTGCATAAACCCTTAACATGTTTGCAGCTTTAAAACCGTTGTTTAAGGTTAGGGCCTTGGTAACATTTAAGCATAAAGAAGATATTCTGAAAACTTAAAATTTAAGGCAAAAACAAAACGTTGATTCCTTAACGACATGGTATTATCCAGGCGCGAATAAATCATATATAGAAAGGTTACCGACATTTGATTTGGTAAAATCTTTAAGGGTATGGAAACATTAGAAGTCTATTCTAGCTTTTTAGCCTATAATAGGAAGCTCACGCAACCTGTGTTTGGGTGGATGAGTGTTTCATTCGAATTACATCTTCAGACAGGGTTTGTTAGGGGTCGAAAGCGCGAAAAAGCTTTCAATGTGACCAGACCGTAAGAAAATACCGAATTTGGTTTTGTCTGATGGGATATGTTGAAGCCCAAGGTCATTATGTTAAATACCTTGGCAATGGTTTAAGCTTCTAATTATATAACGAGTTTGGACCTTGGTTTGATTGATGTGGATTTGTATAAATATGCTGTCACAAAATATAGCAAAAAATGATAATAAGGGTGACATTTTAGAAGTTGTAACACTTGCATTAAAACAAATTCCAATTCAAAACTTAACATTCATTTCTAGGATTTTCATATGATTTCATCATTGTAATAAATAGTCATAACCCTATAACCAGAACATGTTATGTCTATCAACTTTCTTAATAAAAATGATATTTTACAACAAAAAAAAAAAAGAAAACGGTTGATGCTATAGAAATTATATTATATACATTATCATTTGTTATTTGATGATTTGTGTAAATAGGATAATGACCATCTCTTTGGGTTTATAAAGGTGTTTAAAGTGTAACACTTTCTTGAATTTAATGCTGTCACGACATTTTGTAGGTGTCTTTTTTAATTCCAATAAGTTATTTATTTCATACATTTTCTCTGAAAACTTTTGACCTGCATTCTTCGAATAATATGCAGCTGTTGATAATTAAAATACAAAATATTAGATCATTTACATCTATTGGTCTATTTAACTGAACTGAAACACAATATATATTTGACAAATATGCCGCGTTTACCCGAAATGAAAACGCAAAATATAATGCGCTTATCGGATGAAGAGAAGGGATTATCTACACTGTTTTTATACAACTGTTGCTTTTATGTATCGTATAAATGTGATTTGAGTTCTTTTTGCGAGCCTTTGAACGCGGCCTAATATGATACATTTGATGTTTGTTTTAGAAATCGATTGATATTGCCCATGGAGATATCGAGATGAATGGAAACGTTGGACTTAAACCTGTTGCCTATAGCAACGAGAAAAGCAAGGAGGTAAAAAGTGGAAGAGGGAGTGGACTGTTATCAGCTTGAATTTGTGTTTGTTTGGACAAAAAAAAACTATTATTTTATGATAAGTTTTTCTTAACCGACATAGTTAATTTTGCTATCAATATATAGGGATTCTTAATGTTTCTGTTGTGCTTCGAAATGTATTTAGCATTTTTAAATTAATGACCAATATGCACTTAAAAATGCTATGAGCAATACATGGAATTTCAAATTTAAAAAAAAAAAACGACATATATACCAATAAAGCCTTTGGCATCTTGCTTATCATGATACAAAATGTAATATCGCTTATAATTCTTTTTTTTTCAGGAAGAATCAAAACAAAATGGCGGACCCACAGACTCCGTCATCCATATATCCAATAGCAACGAAAATGACGACAAACTCACATTCGATCAACTCGAAATAAAACAAAACACCTGCACCAAAATAACCCAAACAGCGCAACTGGCCTTTGAACGTTTTTGGAACAACTATGGTCGCTATGTGATTTGGATATTTCTCGCTTGCCTAGCAACCGTTTATGGCGTTTATTTAGTTGCAGCAATGTTGTATGAGTTTGGGAGTGAAGAGTCGGTTCGGTTGCTATGGATGACACTCTTTGTTGTGTTTGTGCTAGTTGTCAGGGCGTTGATGGTATGTTTTGGTGGGAAGAAGGGAAATGATTGTGTGAAGAGATATATGGACGGGTTGCAGGTATTCTTTGGTCGACATGGAAACGTTATTTCGTGGTGAGTAATAATAATTTTAAAACAAATACCTATTGAAATTTAAGTGTCACCTATTTAACAGTTTCCGTTTGTGCCCTTATGACTAACTTTTATTTTATAGGCTAAGCTGTTTTCTTAATATACTGATGCAAAGTAAAAACGCAAGTGTAAATTCAAACTGTTGTATCTCAAAAAGTAATCAACGCATCATCATCAATTTTTCACAGAATATTGTTGTAAATGGTGTTAATCCATGACCAAGATATCATTGATATTCAACATACAAAACGAACATAAATATACCATTTTCTCCCATGAAGTCACAGTTTTTACCAAACAAAATTATGTATGATATGCTGAAGTCACGTTTAACTCTATTTTAGCGTAACGCTTGTGGCGTAAGAATTCTTATTATAATAAATGGAGTCATTTTGGGTCATTTGACGGTGGACCTTTGATTAATTGTGCCGTACAGCTCAATAAAGAGGGTACTGCCCCGAACTCATCAAAATAGCGTTTTCATAACATCTGTTATCAGATTCTCGTTGGAAACATAAGAACGATACTGTTAAGTTTATGTTTTGCTATTCAAAAGTAAATGGACTAATTATTTCGCTTGCGCACGATTATTTGGACGTCGTCCACGTTCCTTCAAGAGTCGCATTTCCACATCCTGTAAGTTCGTATCCCATTGTCGCGCTGACAATTTTACTCTTTCTATCGACTCATCTAGTTGTTATGACTCACTTGACCCAAATTCGCTGCACCGCTTGCAATTTGAAATGGATATCGAGGATGCGATGTTCGCACCAAGCGATCGTAAGTATGCGTATAAAACCTTGTTTGCTCGGGCTATATATTGTACTGCAAATGGCTTGTAAGCTGGCTGTAACATTTAAATCAATTTACTTAGGATAACACAATAGCTGCCGCTTTTTTGAATGTTTTTGCAAAACATCATTTTCTGGCACATCGATATTTTGCCATCTCTCACGTTCATGAAGTTGTGGCGTTGCGATCGGTGTATATTTTGATTTCAATCTTTTTGCTAACCTTCCGATTTTCCTTTCGCTTGCATCCCATGAGGGTTTTGAAGAGTTTGTGGCGATCAAAATTCTCGCCATTATTGCACATCCGTCATACACCTATGTGCGACTTTTTACGTCATCAGAAATATGTATCGCTTCAAGATTATCAATGCAGTTAGATCTTAGTCTTTTAAGCATTATATGTCAATTTAATGACTTTAACCCAAAAATTAAATAAATTAAAGTATTCTAAGACACTTGCGTTTTTACTTTGCGTCAGTAATTATGCTTTGTTTCAAGGATGTGATGGTTTTCAATTTCTGATTACGTATATTCCATATAATATTTCTTATCAATTCATGATATTCTACTCTCGTCGATTTGGATAGAGATCTGCATTTATTAAACTTCAAACATATGAGGAAACAACCCTGAATGCTCAAAAGCTATCTTTTTTTAAAAGGATCGTTCTCATAATCTTTGTAGTAACAGTCACAGCCGTCACTTTGTGGTCACCGATGGCGATTCCTGTAGTGGATCATTTATCATTTTATGATACCCTCGATGATTTTATACATATATATTTATATAACTCCCGAAACATGAAGAAACAACACCAAAAAAATCATCATTTTGCTATTTTCCAGGATCATCTTAATCATCTGTTTCGTTGCCGTCATAACCTTCACTTTCGTCGACGTCCTCCTGATCACAGACAACCCTTACAACCTGTTTAGTCTATTGGGAATCTTTGTTTACACGCTGATATATTTTGTGACTTCATCAAGTCCTATGCATGTGAGTAAACGAGTAACTATTCTCGATTACACTAGTCTCATCATGAGCTCATGCTATAAAGTTAGCTCACAGGCGGTCAGCATGAGGTCATGTTGAGGTGTTGTGCACACTGAGATAGAGCAAGTGTTTTTTTTCAAACGCTTACAACCTCTTCAGCCTGCTTGACATCTTTGTAATTTATTTTGTGACGTCATCAAGTCCTATGCATTTGAGTAAACGAGTGAACATTTCGGCACTAGTCGTCCAAATTACGAGGCTTACGGACGTGACATTGAGAGCACGACATACTTCGAGCTCATATGAAAGTTTTCCGGACGTCTTTTTACTCCCCGACATCCGAGGAATGTTCTTTCTGCGTCCCGTCCGACTCCCCGCGACATCGATGGGATGTCCTTTCACGTCATTGCATACCAATAAAGAAATCTAAATCACAACTGTTCAACTAGACGTGCAACTAATGTATATAAATTTATTTTAAAAAAGGGAAGGTTTGAAGCGATATTTAATTATGCGTTTCCCTTTTGTTCTCAGATAAACTGGCGGTCGGTGGGCTGGGGCATTGTTCTCCAGCTGATGCTCGCACTATTTATTCTGCGCTGGGATGTAGGCTACAGCATATTCGAGTGGGTAGGCAGCCGCGTCACTCACTTCCTCGACAATGCCTCCGCCGGATCTACTTTTCTGTTCGGACCAGGATATATGGAACATCGCTTTGCCTTCAGTGTATGTAGTTCAATTATTACTGAACATTTATCGAACCTTCAGGTACAATATTCTCCGCTTTAACCTTAACCTTAAACTTACGCGTTTGCCCAACCTTTTACATTGGTTTTAAGGGTAAGGTTAAGCCTAAGTGGAGCGGAGAATATGGATCCTGGTCTAGAATATATTGTTTTGATATAGGTTTAAAATAGTTCAAAATCGTGCCCCATTCGTTAACTGCGAATATATTGCTATTAAACCCCTGAAATATGCTCCCTTTACCTATGATCTATATTTTTTCTGGAATACAACTCAATTTGAATGTATCGATCGTATAATTATTAATCAGCGTTAAGATCTGCTACAAACCTTGGCTTCAAGGACATAACATGATAAGCAGTTTTCGAAAATTAAAATTATACTATTTGTGATCATTTTTGTCTATATCCATTTTAAATGTAAGTTGAAACAATTTCATTATTTTCAAGGTTCTTCCTAAGATCGTGTTCTTTAGCTCGGTCATCTCGTGCCTACACTATCTCGGAATCATTCAATGGGTCGTTGTGTGGATCGGTTGGGCCATACAATGCATAATGGGAACAACTGCTGGGGAATCTATTAATGCGGCCGGAAATATATTCTTCGGACAGGTATGGATGGACAGAGTGAGCGAAGCTTAAAGTATGACTATCAATACTTGGTCTTGAAAGTTTGAATGTAATGTGATAGATATATTTGATAACTGTAACCTTAGATTTGTTTAATTTAATTCGCTTGATTTTTTTTTTCGGAAAGCTAGCTATAAAGGCTTGCCACTTTCAAAATCAACTAAATCGAAACAAAATAAACGGTATAAGGATATTTTTAGTCCGCTAAAATTAGATTTTAATAGCATGAACGACAGTTTTAAGATATATTTATTTTTTTTATTCTTTTCCACAGAGCGAGTGTTCGTTCATGATCAAACCTTTCATTGGACTCATGACCAAATCCGAGCTGCACGCCGTTCTCACAAGTGGATTTGCTACTATATCCGGTTCCCTTATGGCAGGGTTTATTGCAGTCGGGGTGAGCTTTCATATGATGAATAATTGAATAGATATTTTTTATCTAAATGAGACGCCAATCATATTTTTTATTTTATAAATGTAGTTCCAAAATATAAGGGGATTTTGTAACTATTCCCATGTGATTTTTAAACAATAACATTATGACAGGGTTTATAGCAGTGAGGGTAAATATATGTTTTATCAAAAGCCCCGCTTTTTGAACACATATTTGTAACAAATTGTATTTTTGCAAATTTTTACCAGCTTAGGCAAGTGTATATCAAACTATGCTCGGAATTGATCATAGTGCAGTTATTTAAGTATGGATTCATGCCTTTTCGCGTGGCTAATAAAAAAAATAGCGCACTGTATATATGTATCATCAAAAAGAATCAAATGATAAATTTTATCACAGTTTTCATCTTGCAATATTCCGTTTGAGTCCGCTTAAAACATACTCTTTGAATTCGCTGTTTTCCCTTATTAATACACATTGTCTAGGCTGACGCCCATCACTTATTACCTTCGTCGGTTATGAGTGTCCAGGCATTCCTCGCTCTTTTTAAAGTATTTGTGATATTCCCTTTAGCTTTTTTTCCATATGTTTTTTTATCATGTATTTTACCATATTTTCCTGGAATTATATATGAACACCGAAAAAAACGTTTAATCTTAAAGGCTGACGCCCATCACTTATTAGCTGCTTCCGTTATGAGTGCCCCCGCGTCACTGGCTTTGTCCAAACTGCGTTACCCTGAGAGAGAGGTTTCCAAGACAACGGCCGCTGATCTAGCAAAACTACCTAAAAGGTATTCAACGCATGTATTTTGTTAAAAGGGGATTTGTCGTAAATATTGAAATAAATACTAATTAAGTTTTTTTTTTTACAGCTTAAATTGAAAACATGTACACGTTAAACGCAAACAAATGAATTTTGAAATAACATAGCACAATATTTCTGTTACATTATATTGCAATGGTTAAATGCACATTTGTTTTCATAGGGCGATTATGTTTTTTTTTTACTTCATACATTCCTTGACTATATATTTAAAAAAATACATACTTGTGACTAAATAATGCGTCATTTAGTTCTTTAGATTATACTATTTGGTATTATAAGTAAAATAGTGAGTCTTAAGCAAGAGTGATATTATTTAAATAAATAATTCAAATTGGATTTGATTTTTCACGTTTTCTCAGTGATCGGCGAAACTTGATCGATGTCATTTCACACGGCGCTATGAATGCAATATATTAGTCTTAAATTGAAGTGTTATTATCAGATTAAATTGAATTCAATCAAAATATATTTATATTTTTTTGATCTTATTGATTTTTTCAGTGATCGGCGAAACTTGATCGATGCCATTTCACACGGCGCTATGAATGCAATATATTAGTCTTAAATTGAAGTGTTATTATCAGATTAAATTGAATTCAATCAAAATATATTTATATTTTTTTGATCTTATTGTTTTTTTCAGTGATCGGCGAAACGTGATCGATGCCATTTCACACGGCGCTATGAACGCAATCAAGTTAGTCGCCTACATTTCCGTAAATGTCATCGCGTTTACGTCCATTTTGAATTTCCTCAACAACACCCTGATGTGGATGGGAGAAAGGGTGAATCTGGAGCAGCATACGAATGAACCACTAACGTTTCAGGTAAAACTATATTCTTTACATGGTTTAAGTATAGGAAACACGAAAACGTAAATTAACCTTTTGCTTTTTAGATGAAAGAGTCTTAATTAAATGTTTGATCTGAATTCTACGAAAAAAAATAATAGAATTTAAGAAAATTCAGTTTTAAGTTAAAGGAAACCTTGATTTTTTTTGGCAAAAACATGTACATTTGTTTTTAGTTCAAATGTACATTTGAACTAAACAAGGACTATTGATACATGGCCAATTGATATTTTAGACATATCTTGGAATATTCAAAAGTATGTTTTAGTTATTTTGTTTCTATTTGCTCTACCCATTTGTCTTCCTCACGGACATCAAACCGGTTGATTGTAAAAAGACTGCGAATTGAAATTCCTGTTTTCGTCATTTTAAGTTGCATTAAGTTTAAAATAACAATATCTTTCCAGTTGATCTGTTCCTACATGCTCTACCCATTTGCCTTCCTCATGGGTGTTGAACCGGACGACTGTCATAAAGTGGCGGAACTTATAGGAATCAAGATATTTACAACACCTTTTATCGCATATCAGGAATTAGGATATCTTATCGAGTGAGTGAATAAATGGTTGTTTTTTTTTCTATAAGTTTTAAAGTGCATATGAAGAGCTGTTTCCTAATCCAACAAAGCATTATCTAATTCATTTTAGTATTTTGCGGTCATGTTTTTTTTCTAAAAATGCATCTGAGCGACAAACACTTGGTCTAATTTCAGACATATTCAGCCAATTTCTTATCTTACGTCTAGACCTGGTTTCGCCCGGACCTCGTCGGGACCTCTGCGAAACCATGTTTCAAACATAGTTTCGCCAAACAACTTAATTTCACATAATTAGCCATGTCTCGCTTCGGTCCGAGACATAATCTGCAGATCTCGGTTTGGACCGGCATAGTTTGATTAATGTGTCAAAACAGTCTCGTTGACAGAAAAAAAAACATAATTTTGTTTGGCATGTACAATTTACGAGTCAATGGATTTACATAATCCATCTACACACATTATAAAGCATTTTGAATCTGCACCGTTCCTGAAGACTATCCAAATTATAAATACTTTTATTAACAAAACATTCTTTCTTCTAAAGAGCATAAAATGATATCTATTTGTATTAAAATGGAGCCTCAATAGCAATATATTTGAAGATATCTAACATTTTTTAATGATAAATCTGAATATAAAATTGACGTTGCAACAATCCTGAACAAAATTGACATTGCCAATATTCGTGATATCTTTTCAACACATAAAATTGATAAATATATTATTTATCGGTCCATAAATGTTCATTTTGAAATATTGCTTCGCCTACCATTTTTATTCGACATGAATATGGCCTAGATGTAGAAATTATCTATAATGTTATGAAATCATCCAGCATATGTTACACTTATGACTAGCATATCCCAAATTTATCAAGAAATGAGCGACGAAACCTCTGCGAAACATACCCCCTAGGTGGTTTGACATTGTTGCTTTCTTTAGCCGAACCGCAGACTCAAGTCTCAAACCGGAGCAAGACCAGACTAAACATGAGAAATGGGGTTGTTTGACGAAACCAGAATTTAGCATAGTTTCACAGAGGTCTCGACTCGTTAATTGAATTTATGCCTTGTTTTCGCAGACGGAATCGCACCATGTCTGAAACTAGGTCTAACAAAACCTAGTTTCGAAGAAGTTTGATGTTTCCGAAACTAGGTTTGGGGCCAGTCCAGAACATCAGATATGAAATTGGCCCATAATGTTTCATTTGATTTATTCATTGATTAAATCAAAACTGTTTACGCTACTTATCATTAATTGTTCTATATTTTTTCCTATTAGAAACAAACGCCAATTCGACGACTACAAGAACATCCCTGGTGCTTCATGGGAAACTAACGACACTGGTTTGATATTGCATACTATTCCGGGATCGGTCAATGTCTCCATTAGTAATGTGACAGTACCGAATATATTTGAGGAGGATTTCCTATTAGGTGGAATCATTAGTGTAAGTTAACACTCCCGTTTTTCAAACTCATTGCTATTATTTATTTAAGATTTTCAAATTTAATTTAAAAAATCTTGTACACTCTTAAATGTTTAAATATAATAATAACTAAATTTGTGCTATATTTTTATTGCATTATGAAGGATTTCAAAAACCAAATGCGGCCTACACATGGGTATAATGGGTATGATGCTGGGTATTTTGAGAGCAACACAGCAAATCTAATGTAATACTTCTAAACTTCTTTTTAATTAACACAAATGTATATTTTTGTATTATAAAGGATCGCTCTGCCGTTATAACGCAATATTCTCTATGCGGTTTATCATACGTGGGCGTTATGGGCATGATGCTGGGTATTTTGGGTGGAATGGCCCCTCGTCGCATGGATGACCTCACACAACTGGTTTTCAGTGGAATGGTTGCTGGAAATGTGGCTTGTTTTATGACTGGATGTGTTGCTGGTAAATCGTTTTATTATATTATATTAAAAACAAAATTTGGCTGATTCAACACTTTGAAAGCAACTTGATTTTTGAAACCCGTTTCGAAAAAAATGATATTGATAAGTAACATATTTGAAACAATGTGAAAATGGCTTGATGTTGATTTAAGAGATCATTAACACATGTTTTGTTGATTCTTACATTCTAGGTTTATACTATCAAGGATAACCAGGCAGGAGTGTAATGAAATTGCACAACAAGGTACATAGCTATAAAACTATTCAAATAATATATTTATGATTAATTATTTAAAGGTTTAAATTCGGTTGCATTTAGACATAAACAACATTTTGTAAAAACTGTTATTACTAAATATACAATAATATGTTGTTGTTTAATAATATACCTGTGTGGTTTTTTTTACTTTTAAAACTCTGAATTGAAACAAAAGCTTAAGTATTTGTCTTATTTGCCACTTTTTAGTGTTCCGTATATGAATTTGAGCGGTTCTTTGAAGCAGATGATGAAATGGAGAAAGATAATTTAAATATATCATAAAACCAAATGATATACAAAATACGATAAGACTGAAGTAGTTTGCGTTTTATATGTTATGTTTAAAACAAACTTATTATGTATAAAACAACCGTCAATTAAAACAGTAGTTTGGACGAATAAGGATGTCATTTCACTGATCATCATATTTAGATGACATTTGTTGAGACAATTGTACTGTTTTTTTTTCTATGGGAATCAATAGTTCTGCTCTCATCGGCTTTAATTGCTGATAGAATATTCCAACGTATTTCGACATAAAAGATACTAAAAATAACAAGCAGTGATGTTACATAATTCATTTGAATTCGTTTATATATTTGCATTTTCTGATCGAAGCGTCCTATTCGATAAACAAACAAAGGATAGCACACATGATCTGTTCAAAGTGCAATATAACTTTATTTTTTTAGCATGTTACCTTTGAATATATGCACATAATATATCCCATAATTTTGAAATCTGATAAAAACCTGGCCATCATATCAGAAAAGGTAAGAAATATTACTATTTGATGCTAATAGATTTGGATTCATCTTAGTTTACAAACGTTGAATCAAAGCACCAGAAAAGTGCGACGAATCAAAGTCCCCGTCGATATACGCAAAATCAGTAGCTTTCACGTAAACGTGTTGGTCAATGTCGCACTCAGCAATGATGACGGCACTGGAAGAGGTTTGAGTGAGGCCACCATCCGTCCAAACCTGTATCAAAGCTACACCCTCTCTCATAATTGCAACACGACTGTCATACTCATCGTTATTGCTTTGTATACTAACGCTGAACATATACATGCCCTTGAAAGGGCATTTAAACGTGTAATTAGAGGTATCATAATGATTGCCGATATTTGTAACAACGTCATCAAACTGAAGAATGTCTCCGGAACCATACATGTAATTGGCGGAGTGGAAGGCGGTGAATCCGATGGCGTCATTTATGACCACATTATCTGTAAAAAGGTTCATTCAATAAAAAACAATGTTATATCACGTTATTAAATCATGTGATTAAATGTGATTGTTAAAAAGTATGAATGGATGCTTCGAATACCGGATTTTGAGAATTGCACAATTAAAGCAAAACATGTATTGATAACAACATATGCATCTGACCATTCATTTATAATTTATTTTATACGCAATCAAATAGACTTGATAGGATGGAGTGATTTGCATGCAATTCGTTATACTACCTGGTGGGCACGTGTACGAAATCTGCATGTAATCTGCCACATAACCAGCTTCACAATCATTGATAACTTCTCCCTCATACTGATGACTACAACTTGTTTTTCCATTACACTCTTCTAAAAGTGTATCCCACTCACTTGGACTTTGATCAGACATAAGGACAGTACAATCATCCACACCCGGGGTACAACATCCAGTACATGAACTGGCGTATTTTCCATAAATGGCATTCGTGATAGATAGTGTGCCATTACCGACGCAGTTCATTGTGATCACATCCATGAAACATCCTGTGCCATTCAAATCATCTGAAATTATATTTAGACGAAATATTAAGTACAGTGTTTGGTTTTTACCTGTAAGACGAACAATTAACATATATTTTGAACCGTATTTGCTATCATTATAACATTTAAAATCTACGATGATGTAACACAATTACGAATACTTACAACGAACGTCTGTGCGTAGGTTCACATGCTGCTTCAAACTTTCAACCTCGTGCGATAGTCTGGTAGTTTCATTCTTGTAGATGGCATTTATGTCAACGACTTGTGATGTTAGCTTGTCGACTGTATCCTGTAATTTCGCAATTGCTTTTGAGTGTTCCTCATACGATCTCATTTCCTTTTGTTTCGCCATTTTCGATGAGAGCAACTTAACTGTGTCCTGTAGTTTTGTTATCGATTCTGATTGTTCCTCATACGATCTCCGACATAGATCTAGGTTCCATTCATCGCTGCTTTCAGTTGAAACGGGGCCGATATCCTGTTAATAAAGTTGTTTTTCTGTTTTAAATATTTTAAGTCATGCAACAAGTGAAACAAACAAACAAACGTTGTCTATGCATTTTATGGTTGCCTTGAGAACAATCAACGATTACGTAATCTATATTTTATTTATGTAAGAGTTATCACAAAACTATTATAACACTACAAAATAAAATAGAGTGTTCCCCCGTCAACACAGTGACCCCACGAATGACTAAATCTTTGATGTCCCGTAAGGTCAAAACGTGGACATTTTTTGAGAGTCCTGTGAGACAAGAAGGATCAGGTGAGCCATATGCTAGCTAACATACGTCTCATGTGAGACTCACCATTTCGTGACCTCTCAATATAATATCCACACAATGAGCCTCTTGTGAGTCTCACGCAATCTTCCGTGAGATCCAGTGTAATTTTAACATATCTATTATATCCTACCTTAGTGCATGCAGCCCCGAAAAGCAGAAGAGTGCATAAGACAACGTTGATATTCATTGTTAATGTATTATTTGTATTTCATTTACACAAGCTGCATAAAAGCAGTATGTTTTCAATTTAGAAACAACAGGTAACTGATTTAGTTTTATTCACACACGCCTATGTCTTGGCTTATATAGCGACAAGCCGCACAACGCCCACGTCTTATCTTCATTTTTAAGTAGATTAAGAAACACTCATCAAAAGGCATGTATGCAAAAGTATCAGTTTACTATAGAAAAGAAAACACTGACAATATAAAGCTCATTTTCAAAAAGTTTATTATTGATATATTATTGATATGTGTTCGAAGCTTTACTGATATATAATTATGAGCGCGTGATGAACAAATAACACAAATAAAGTGCAAAAGCATTTAAATGTTTCATGTACTAGACTTAATTATTATAATTTGGCTTGCAATATGTTTTACACTCAAGTCTGCCTACATTTTCTATGTTACCAAAACGTAGTCATAACAAGCTACGGAGACTTGACGTAAATAATGCATATTATTTTGCTTAATTTAATCCAAGTAGTTGAATTTGCCAAATCTGAAGTGGATGAAACATTGGCAGATGTGTATCTATATTAATATTGAAAATATTTTGTATAATTAGGCTTGGGTATGACATATTCATGTCACAATTATTATTTTTTAAAATTAATTATCCGTCTAATTAACATATTCAAGTATCCCATGTCATCTATATTATAAATTTTATTGAAGAATGTTCTTGTATGTGGTATAGTGATTGCTAAATTAAATCTTGACATGACATATTTGAGCTTCCAATCTCACACTTATTAATTTTGTAGGTTATTTATCTTTTTAATTAGCATATTCGAGTATCTCATGTCACTTTTATCATAAATTGCTTTGACAAATAGTCCTGGATCTTAGTGGTTAATAGATTGTGAAGTTTATATACGTATAAACATGTGTTGCTTATGTATCTGGTGAAGACAAGATGGTGTTGAGATGATAAGTCTACACATTCTAGTAGAACGCGAAGCAAATTAATATAATGCTCTGTCCTAAATCGATACAATTCAATGAATAATGTAGGGGCTAAATAAGCGAGAATCCAGGGGCTAGATAAAGGTTACTTTATAATGACTGAAAAAATGTGAAACACTTTTAAAACTGATTTTATTGTTATATAATAAAAAAATGTGTTTCATAATGTGAAATGATTGATGTGTACAAGTGATATCCTAGTTTAGCTGTAGGCATTATTGTAAAATATCAATGGCTAAATCAGAATAAATAAGTGTTCCTCGCATCAATCATCTTTGACAATGAGCTTGTTGAGCTCTTAAGATATCCTGGAGACGATGCGGCTTATTTGATCTGATCAGATTATTGGTCATTTATTCTTAGAATAATAGACAGTGCAATATAACTGACACTGTAAGTATTATAAATGATCGAAAATAAGCCGCAATTAGCCGAACACATTAATCGTTTTTTTCATGCGTTTAATCAAGTCCGAAATACCAGAGTTGATTAGCATGTAAATCGGACAATTGACATGTATCAAACATATATCTAATTGCATAGACTCGACAAATTATGAAAATGCGTAATATGATTTTTTATTAATATTATGCCATACCAGTCTTATTTTCAATTAGCAGCGACAAGATATTAAACAAATATTGAAAAAACAACTATTCATAGGGGCATGTTAAGGTAATAGATAAGTGATCAAGAAAAAGAAAAAAAAACATATACATTTAAGAATAAAAAAATATTTTTTAAAGATATGGTCAAATAAGCAGGAATCTATGCTCCTTTTGTACTTAACTAACTAAAATCTAATAAATGTGACACATCCCTATAAGGCTCGAAGCACAAGGTTAAGTTTTCGTAGAGAGGACATTTCAAGAGTCCCATGCTATTTTCTACTTATAAAAGCATATTTTAGCTACGATTGTATGATAAATGGATATTATACTTACATTCCCTTGTTGCTCCATTACATTAGTAATACAGTGATATAACGTTCAGAAGATAACCCGACGGTAGTACGACTTGATTGAATTGTTTTATTTATAAAAAATAACCATAAAGGTTTTCGTCAATTCAATAAAAATGACATCAACTTATAACTCATTGACTAATGTGATGTATAATACTTGATTGTTGGTATCAGATGACGTGAGATATTATTAAGAGTGTTCTTGAGTTCACTCAATTTATGATCACGCGGCTACCTTGATACGTTTTAAAATAATCAATTCATTAGAGGCATTTTCGTTACTGCAATACATTCTGAGCATAATGTATTTACTTAATTTTATTTGGCAATATTAATATTTGTGCCTCCTTCATGTACCACTCGGCAATCAACATCCTCAGAACGTCCTACTCACGTAGTTTTACATCAGTACGTCCGAGACGCAATTAGGACGTCGCTAATATGTTAAGAATGAGACGTCCCGGCGATGTCATAAAATTGGACAAATTTTCGTGACATGACATATTTACGCGTCCAAAGTACTACAATAATCAGACGTTATAAGGACATCCTATTAATGGCGTTCGAATTCGACGTCCCCTTGACGTGACAATATGACGTGGAAAGGACGATATATTTTTGTCAGGACGTTATCCGACGTTCTTAGGTCTTAATTAAAATACGAAGTTACGGAAAGCACTCAATGTTTAAAAGCATTGCGAATACCCTTTTGAAAATTGAAAAATTAGATTTTTTACCACTTATATTGGTTTTGATTTAAAATATGGAATATAATAGTTCAGTTGCATATATATCATATTCCTAAAAAGTATATATATCATATCAATGTATAAAACTATTTTTATATTTAGATAAAACTGTAAATATTGCTTCCGATAAAAGACCGTCCTTTAATCGTACCTTCACGAACCAGTTTATGACGTCGTATTTATAGTAGTTGACGACGTTTTTTACGCACGTACTTTAGATGTCCGATATGGACTTCGATGTGACGTCTAAAAATTACGTCCGGCAAACTTTCATAAAGGCCAAGTAGACGAATGAAATAGGACATCAAGTAAATACGTCGAGGGGCGTAGTGGTCGGGTCTTTGCCGAGTAATTATTGTCCCAATAAGATTAAAGGGTGTACATGAGTTGATTAAATGATGTATATTGAGGTTTGATTCATGTCCGATCATTTGTTAAAGTATACAAATTGATTAATGAACTAAATGCTTATGGGATTGAAAGGATTATTGAAAACAAGAATCTCGAGATCCATCGATTTAAGACAGTAGCGATATACAATAAGTATCTGCACTGAGGTTAATGTCAATGAGCGTGAAGAAAATATGAGGTTTTGTGCAAACTTCGATGGCAGCATATAATCATGTGACCACATTCTTCGTTACCCTGGTGTATCACTTAACTATAAATACCATACATGCAACTGAAAATACGGTAATAGCTATATGGATTGGAAGGGATTTACCGATCACTTATTTGAATTGTTGATTTATCACAAAGACAGATATGCAAAATACATTTAATTATTAACACCCCGACGCTGTTGAATCCAATCCTTTACTCCTTTTAATACCTTGGACTTTTATACCCTTATTAACAAAACTGCTCCATGTGGTTTTCGATCTTGAAATTCAGTGACGCGATGATTTGTCTATGTCACATATTGCTGGAAAGTTAATGCAATGTTTTTATATAGGAAATTTAAGGAATCAGAAAGCAGGCTCCAATCATTAAACGATTGTAGCCCCTACCTAAATGATGTTAATGATTATTGAAATTCGGTTAAACAAAATTTGATGACTAGTTATATGAATGAAGGCTCATTTACAACAGCATATGACATTATGTAACGTATGACTATTGAGTTTCATTTTTGTACGTTTTATCATTAATTTTATATAACTTGTTTAAATAAAGATTGTCTTGTTTGAATTAATGAGCAACACAAATGAGTAGTTTTATATTGTCAATGATTAGCGAGCGGAATATTCATATCATAATGGTTCTGTTGAATCTAGACAAAAAAAAGTACGTGAAAATTCGTAATAGGCAATGATAGTTAGCATTTATATCCCGCCTATATACTCAGCGGTACAATCGCTTATTACTTCTATCATTCATACATGTGTTCACTTGTTTAACGGACAGGCACCATTTTATTTTAACAATTGATTTTAAAACTGCGTCTTGTGGCATACCCTTTTAAACTACCAAGTACCCAATTGTAAGTGTTTCCACCTGGGTGCGGAGGGACAAGAGCATGATGACCGAACTTGATAGGGAATCGAACCCACGGCAACTGGCCAAGAGTCCGACGGCTTAACCATTCGGCCTACTCGTCTCCTACATCATCTCCATCATTCATATAATTATGCAAAACGTTCCCATTGCTGTTTAAAAACGGATTTTTTTTTAATTTAGGTTGATAAACATGTGTATTGTTTCAAATATTGTATCACCTTATAAACATGACTTGGCATGTGTTTTTAATGTAATTATTTATGCAGCTGATAAAATAGATAACTGATCAGATTACATCGTGATTTATCTTAAATAATGTTAATCATCTGTTGAAAAGTAAGCCTTTAAATCATTCAAAGCATGGAATTTCTACGATGTGAATTGTATTGATATATGTACATACGATTTTCACAGAATATCTTGTTGATAGAGTATCTAATCCAGTTTTTACATAACATTAAAACAAGGATGTATTGTAGGTTATTCTACAAAAAAAAACATAAGAAGCACAATTTAAGAACCATCCAAATATATTTCTATTTTATCTATATGTGTGGTTTCTAAGTGATCATTGAAATGTCATCCATCACATGCCGCTGTGAAAACGGGCAAATTAGACGCCTACCTTTTAGTGAATGTCATCGCATTTACATCCATATTGAATTTCTTGAGCCACACCGCGATATGGATGGGAGAGAATGTGAATATGGAGCAACACACGAATGACCCGCTTACATTTCTGGTAAGAGGCGATTAAGTAACATTCCTTAAATCGTTGATATAAAAACACACAACCAATAATAAATGTGATTTGTTTTGATTCAAAACACTATCAAAGCTCTAAACATTTTGTTAGGTTTCCTTGATACCGGAAGATCATTCAGCTATTCATAAAACATATACTTCAAAATATCTGAATTAATTGCTTATTGTGTTTCCGTTTCGGGCACAACTTGTTCATACGTAATTGTGTTCGGCATAAATGTTAACAGCAAAACGTTACAGCAATAGCATCTAAAAAGTTGAATGGTCTCTTTATATTTCAGGTGATCTGTTCCTACCTTCTCTACCCATTTGCCTTCCTTTTGGGTGTTGAACCGGACGATTGTCATAAAGTGGCTGAACTCATAGGTTTTACGACACCTTTTATCGCTTACCAGGAATTAGGATATCTCATCGAGTGAGTGTATTTTTCAAAAATAAATTCAAAGTGTGTGAAGATATTTCTTCTTATTTAGATACTTCACTTATAATTAATTTTGAATATATTTCATTCTATAAAAAAAAAACAAACGCCAATTTGATGACTACAAAAACATCATTGGAAAATAACGACACTGGTTTGATACTACATTCTATCCCGGGATCAGTCAATGCGTCCACTAGCAATGCGACAGTGCCCAATATATTTGAGTAGGATTTTCTTTTAGGTGGAATCATAAGTGTAAGTTTTTGTTTTGTCTTTTGATTTTGATTTATTTTTCAACATAAAGTGTATACATAAATAGCTTATAAAATAGTTCAGTTTATAGCAAGCAAATCATATACATCTCTGTAATGCTTCCACTCATACAATCGTTTTACATCAATCACAAAAAAATATTACAATTTTAAAAGATCGCTCAGCCGTTATTACCCAAAACGCCATAAGTTGACGTTGTGGGAATGATGCTCTGTATGTTGGTTAGAACATAACACACACTCTTATAAATCTCCTTTTATCATATTTGCTTTATTTACAAAAATCCAAATGTATATTATTGTATTTCAAAGGATCGATCAGCCGTGACTACACAATACGCACTCTGTGGTCTTTCATACGTGGGCGTCATGGATATGATGCTGGGTATTTTGGGTGGAATGGCCCCTAGTCGCATGGATGACCTCACTCAACTGGTTTTTACTGGAATGGTTGCTGGAAATGTGGCTTGTTTTATGACTGGATGTGTGGCCGGTAATTTTTTTCACTAATTGCTTGTTAAACCCGCGACTTCTTGTAATTGATTTAAAAACATGTTATTAAATGTATCATTATTGTTTTGATGTTGAACTTGTAAAAAAGTGGCAACAATTAAGATTATGGTTGAATTTGTAGGTTTATACTATCAAGGATAAACTACCGGAAGTGCCATGAAAGTTTGTGAAATGGTTTGTTCAAATACATTTCAAACAATTATTATGGGAACAGTATATGTGAAGTTCGAGTGCATTCAGAATTAAGATGAGTTTTATCAAACCCATTTAATTGTTATAAAAGGTCTGTTTTGCTGTGTAACAACCGGTTTATATGTAAGTTTCTATGCTGTTTATTTTTGTTGCATTAGTCACATTTATGAACATTTGTAAAATTCTTTTTTTCTTATTTTTATCAAAGCCTATGAATGAGAAAGCAGCTATTAAGTCAATTAATGGAATGAAAAGTAAAGTGCATCACGCAACGCATATATCTTCAATGTAGAAGACTTTTAAAAATTAAGATTTAAATGCAATTATAGATTTATGTAATATCACCACATCAAATTGAAAAAGGTAAACCTTGTCGTTTTCAGCATATAACCTATAATAGTACAAATAAGAATGTAAAATATTTATTTCGATATACGTTATTTTCATATTAGGCATTCCATGTTCGAAATATATCATAACATAAGCAATCAAAATACATTTGGTGTAAAATAACTATCAACAATATAAAATCTGACTGAATGTTCTGTGTTTGATATATATGCAGATTGGATATCAAATATACTTAATCTAAACCATTTTTTCAATAACGCAAAAGAAAGCTACCATATTTGAATATAATTAAAACATCATTAATTTTTAAAACTCCTTTTCAATTAAGTCATATCCAATGTAAGATAGATTCTTTGATTAAAAACGTTGAATCAGGGCACCAGAAAAGTGCGAAGAATCATTGGTGCCATCGATATACGCATAACTAGTTGCTTGAACGTACACGTGTTGGCCGATGTCGCACTCCGCGATGATGACTGCAGTAGCAGAGCCGAAGTAGTATGCTGAACCATACACATAAACATCTATCAACACAACATTGTCTTTCATTATTGCTAAATTACTATCGTTATTATAATAATTATTAAGAACACTAACGCTAAATTGATACATGCCCTTAATTGGGCATGTAAACGTGTAATTAGAGGGATTATAATGAGTGCCGATATTTGTAACGACGTTATCAAACTGAATAATGTCTCCGGAGGAATAATCCCCATCGTCAGCATGAATGGCGGTGAATCCGATGGCGTCATTTAATACCACGTCATCTGAAAAATATAGGAAAAATGGGATTTTAGGCATTATTCAAGATATAGATAAGATGTGTTCATATGTTTAAGTTTTTTCCCTTTTATTAAGTAAATACGTACTATCAATTAAGTACAATGGCATATTTTGTTAAGTTAGTCGAGTGATTAACTGTGATTATTTAAAATGGCATTGAATGTATAATATATAAACTTGAATATTTTATATGTGTATGCTGGTCATTTGCACAATTCGAACACATCTAGGAGACCATTATGCTATCAATGTAAAGTTTTGATTATTATGCTTCTTTACCATTGGGGTTGATAAATCATATGCATCAGACTATTAATTTATAATTTATTTAAAACGTAATCGAATATACTCAATTTGATGAAATGATTTAAATACAAATCCTTAACAAATACCTGGCGGGCAAGTGTACGAAATCTGCATATAATCCGCCATATAACCAGGTTCGCAATCATTTATTATTTCTCCCTCATACTGATGGCTACAACTTGTTTTTCCATTACACTTGGCAAGCAAGGCAGCCCATTCGGTTGGACTGTGGTCAGACATAAGGACACTACAATCATCCACGCTCGGGGAACAACAGCCAATACATGAACTTGCGTACTTTCCATATATTGCATTAGTGATAGATAGAGTTCCATTTCCCACGCAGTTCATAGTGATCACATCCATGAAACAACCAGTTCCGCTCAAATCATCTGCAAATCATAAATAAAATAATTTCGTTCAAAAATGTTTCTTTATCACGAAGTTCAATGTATAGTCAGATATTATTTAGAAGTTTACAATGAAATATGTATATATATTTTACAAATTGGCAATGCAATCGAAATTAAGATACTTACAGCGATTATCTGGACGTGCTTGAACATGTTGCTTTAAGGATTCAAATTCGTTCGATAGCTTTTCTGTTTGATTTTTGAATTTGTAGTTAATTTCATCTTGTTTCGACATTGCATCTTTAATGTGATTTTGGTTTTTAGAAATTCTTTCATCTTGTTTCGACATTGCCTCTTGTAATTTAAGTATGGCTTTTGATTGCTCCTCATACGACTTTCGACATTGATCTAAGTTCCACTCATCGCTTTTGTCAGTTACGACGGAAACCTTATCCTGTTTATCAACAAATACCATAGTATTTCAAATATAGTATGTAAAGTATGCATTTCAAAACGAAATTTTACATGTACTTTCTTTTGTGAAAACAAACAAAGATTGCGTTCTTAATATTTAGTTTTAATAAAAACAAGATATAAAACATAACTATATAAACTATTTACAAAAAATCAGGAATTTGCGTGTTTTTGATTTTACCTTTGCGAATGCAGCCCCAAATAGCAGAAGAGTACACAAGACAACATTGGTATCCATGTTCAAGCTAAAATATTTTGTTTCCTTCGAATAACGTTTAACTTTGGGCAGCAATTGATCTGATTCGCATGAACTTTATTTTTTGCTTAAATAGTGACGGGCGGCACACTGCCCTAGTCCTACCTTCATTTTAATAAATTCTAGGAGCAATTATCAAAGGGGATGTATGCAATAGAAGCATTTTACTTTAAGGCATCATTTAAAGCAATGCCAATCTATCTAGAAGCCCACAATTAGATATTATGATTTAATTAATGTGGTTGCATATTTTAAATGAACTGTATTGATTGTCGAGAGATGAAATATTTTAACACATAGAATATATTTATAAACAAAAAAGCATAAAACTGCTTCATGTATTAAACTTGATTCTTATAGTTTGACTTGCAATATGTTTATTCACTAAGGTCTACTTGACTATGTTACCAAAACAAAGGCATAACAAGCAACGATGTAACCTGACATTAATGGAATTTATCAGTTTGCCTAATTGAATCCAAGTAGTTGAATATGTCAAATCCATAGTGGATAAAACATTATAAGATATTTTTTACATTAATAATGCATATATTTTACTTGATTCAATCTTGATATGACGTGTTCGAGAATCCCACTTATCACACTTATAAATAATGAAGTCAATTATCCATCTAATTAACATATTCGAGTATAGCGAGTCACTTACATACGTTAATTAATTTAATTAACATCAAGTGTCATAATGATATATGCATGATTGTATTAGATTTAATAAGAGCTCCTAGCATCAATCATGTTTGAGATCAAGCTCTTAAGATATCCTGGCGGCGATGTGGCTCATTTGATCTGACTAAAGTATAGTCAATTATTCTTAGATTCTTAAATACGAGCATTTAAGTGAAAAAAAGTATTATATATGATTCAAGATAACAAGATGCAGTCATCATTTTTTATCTTATTTTATTAGTTCAGTTACCCGAAGCAAGTCAAAAAATATGTT
>LQRL01010446.1:0-29438 GCA_001703475.1 Hydroides elegans | reverse complement strand
TATTTCATGAAATTGAAATATATAATATCCTTGTAAATATGTTAAGTGACACCGTGTTAACGTGCAAGAGTTATAATACAAAT
Source organism: Hydroides elegans (assembly GCA_001703475.1). Taxonomy (NCBI): domain Eukaryota; kingdom Metazoa; phylum Annelida; class Polychaeta; order Sabellida; family Serpulidae; genus Hydroides; species Hydroides elegans. The sequence goes on along the minus strand of LQRL01010446.1, from coordinate 29,355 downwards.
AAATTAAAACATTACTATCAAATGTTGACTTAAGCCTTGTAATGATGGAATATTTGTAATACATACAACGAGACAGACATCACAGTTATTCTATGAATTCTAGCTTGCATATAAAATTAATAGAAATATTTCGGTTGAAATTCACCTTTTATATTGTTTGGTGTAGAACTATTTCCAATTCTTTGCTGTGTTTCGTTTTGTATTTTAAATCATAGAACGAATATAACTTATAAATGTATGACACCTTAAATTATGTATCTTTTTCGTAGAACACATATAAACAATTGATTAAGTGGGAACATTTATTCTAATTGCAAACCTACTTTAATCGGTTATTACTAATTTAGCGTCATATTGCGTTACATACAACAATGGTGATTTAAATGATTGTGTTCGTGTAATGGTGTCTAATGTTTATATATTTTATGAATACATAAGTGTTGGTATTAATCTGATAGTTATGTATGATTAAGTGTTCAGAATGATATGATGGTATAATCTAATTAATAAAAAAAAACATGTAGTTTCGTCTCATCTTTCACATACAATGTCATAATGTCAGAGAAATCTAATAAGAATCATATTCAACCAACCGATTTTTTATTAAAAAAAAATAAGTTAAAACGACAAGAAAATCAATAGGCTCATAAAATTAAGTATTTATTGATTGAATAACAAAGAAAATATATCCACGATTTTAGCACTTTGCGAGCGAGTCTTATTTAGTAAATTTCATAGATTACTTTGTTTTATTGCTGACCTTGAATTGCACGACCTAACAACACTTTGCATGGTTTTGTATTGTTCTTATATTTCGTTTGTAATATGTTGTTTTGTTCATTTTTAGAGTCAAACACGTGTCCTTCACACCACTTTACTTGTCCAAGGGGACGATGTCTTGAGTATGAATGGCGATGTGATGGAGACGACGACTGCGGCGATGGATTTGACGAGGAAGCTTGTGGTATGTTACAACGTTTATTTAAATGCACCCATTCATTATTGAAACACAAGATTAGTTTAACAAATTGCTATGTGTCGCGTTAAAACCCTGCAGAAAATCACTCATTTAGAATGAAAGCAATAAATGTAATAATAACTATAACTGTAGGATTCTATATGTTAAAGGTATGTGTTAAGATTACGTGAATTGGCAGAAAAAAGCCATGTTTTTTTTTATTTTCATAGTTATATTTGCGGCATGAAATTATTATTAGGGTTGTATCGAAAATTCGTTTGAGTGAATAGCCAATAATTAAATCATTAGTATTATTATTATCAATATACGTATTGCTATTTGTACATTATGAAAAACATACAATGTATTAGTCAATTGATAACAAATAGCCCGGGAATTTACCAACATGGATTATATATATTTTGACATTATAGATCACATAAAATCTGTTTATCATATGTTATTTCGATTTGAAATATACTAATTGGTCATCGCAGTTTTGTCTTCAACTTTTTAATCGCGCTTATATGACAGCAATGTAATGACAACGATTTTTTTCCAAGTGATTTGTTTTGCTTTACAGTTGATTGTCTTGATGAAGTTGCATTTGATTGTTATAACCGGAAGCATAAAAGTGGCAGCAGCGGATGCCTATTGCCAACTGTCATTTGCGACGGAAAACAAGACTGTCGGAATAATAATGACGAAACCTTTTGCGGTTTGTATCATTGAGTTAGGTTTCTGAGAAAATTGACATGTAGTTATCGAGACTAAGCTAGGACTAGGGAACGCCTTGTTTGAAAAGGTATTAAATTAAAAGTATAGAAAATGTATTTGTATGTGTGCATGTGTGTGTGAGTGTGTATGGACATAAGTAGGTTACACTAATATCGACATTATTTTCAAATGTAACTTTTAGAGTAATTGTTATATAACGATATTGTATTGACAGTCGAATGTGCTGATATGACATTCAAATGTTCACATGGAGCCTGTTTAACCCTTGATGTTAGATGCAACAATAACAACGACTGTGGGGATCACAGTGACGAACGACATTGTTGTAAGGGCAGAATAAAATAATTCATATAATGATAATAGAGAATAAAGAATAGTAGAACAAATCAAGAATGAATATTATAGAACGAGTATTATAGAGAAACAATGTGGACAGATAGAATAGAAATATATCACAATTATCTAGTAAGAGTCTAGTTATTATCATCCATCTAAACCTACAAAGTACCATAATTGTGTAGTATAGTTGCTCGCACTGCCGTGATACGCAGATCAAAGTCCGCAGTTATTGTACTTAACACATGACGTCATGTTAATACAGCCGCGTGTACTGAACCCACATTTACATGTATCAACGGGCAAGTACTGTCCGTGGAATACCGCTGCGACGGAACACCGGACTGTCTTGATGGTACTGACGAAATTGGATGCGGTATGTCAAATACACACTTCATTAGCAATTTAGATTTAAGATAATAACGATCAACATGCTTTCAGAACAAAAATGAATTAATACCCCCTTTTACACCAGTAGATCACAGCAATCTATATAATGCTAAACTCCTAATTTCTCAAAAACTAAAATATGGACCTTTAGATGCATAGTCTTATAATTAAATCTATAGTGAGATGTAACACTGAAAAGCTTCAACTCGAATGCGGTGCTGACAAGTGCCTAGATTATCCACATACTTGCAATGGGATAATCGACTGCCAAAATGGAACTGACGAGAAAAACTGCGGTAAGTATGCACATGTACGGTCGCATTTTAAATTGCAATAACACCCAAAAAATATTCATATATTGAAATAAAAACCAATCAGTCGGTTAAAAATAGCTTTTATTTTTACCATAAACCTTTTTTTACCATAAGACTTTGCATATAATTGATATAGAAGCAATAATCAGTATAGACCCAAATAAAGTCGTTATGATATATTAATAATAAAATCTGTTTTTCTTTTTTCTTATATAACTCATTAATGAATAATCACAACACAAAATACACTAAATTATACTAAGTTTGCATGTATTTTAAGTAGTGAGTATTTTATTTCTTTCTTTGCATTGATACTGAATTGATCAATTTGTTCTCTTATTCATTCAATTTTGTTTTGTTTAGAATGTCCAAAATCCGATTTCACATGCGGCAATGGCAGCTGTCTGCCGATTGAACGCACTTGTGATGGAACAACAGACTGCGACGACGAAAGCGACGAGAAAGTCTTTCAATGTGAGTCTTATTCAAATACATAAATCATGTTATACCTGTAGTGGTACTGTGCATACTTTCTCCAAAATGGCAAATATTATCAATTGAGATGGGTTTCCTTGAAAACACCAGGACACATTTTAACAATGCAACGCAATACATAATGGTAGTTGACACTTCGTGACTAATGTTGTATTTTATTTTGAATATGGGAATGAGCCCGTTCATTGTTGTATAATAGAATAATAAATAACGTGCTAGTATATTTTAACATTACAACATATTTGATATTTTTAATCTAATTGAAGGTCTCTTCTCAAACAAGTTGGTGATTGGATTAAGCACTGGAGGTACCGTACTGTTCATCCTAGGTCTTGCCGTCTCTATTGTGTGCGTTAAGAACAAACTACAAACCAAAAGAGCAAAGAAGCCTCGCAAGAGACGCTCAAGATCTGCCGCACGTCGAGCCGCTGCCAGAAATGACACGGAAGCCCAGTTTTATGAAGAAACAACCTTCGCCAGTGGAACGCGTAATCAACTGTCAACCAACTACACATCAATGGTAAGAGATCCGTATGGGTATGCGGATCTCTGGTTGGAGGGAGATGTCCATCTTCCAGCTGATTCATATGACGACGTGCGCGTGGACAATAATCAGATGGTATTTGAAGAATATGATGGTCCTTTCACAAGAAATCCCAAACGACGCCAGTCAAAAGCGGAACAATACTACCTAACCGTGCTGCCATCCAGAATTGACGTAACCAGTCAAGGAAGAACTAAACTTAACAAATCGTTGAGCATGAATGCCTTGATGCGGAACAAAACCAAAGGAGCACACTTGAACAGATTGGACGCCACGCCTGTGTAAGTTAAGATATTATTATCATGCTAAAGTTGAATAGATATTCAAGTAAATAATATTAAAATTTAATTTGTTTATCTTAAAACAAAACATATTAACATGATATGATAATTTTAATAAATGTATTTAAAGTGTTTTAACGTAAGTAACAAGCGCGCCCTTTTTGTTTCTAAAGTTGATGATTTATATGTTTAGACGCGAATCAACAATGGACCAGGACTACCTAACCATGCTTCCAACCACTGGTGATCTTTCAATGGACAGTGACAATGACCAACAGCCAACTGATTTGCTGTATAGGAAAAACAAAGGAGGAGCGCAAATGAAAAGCACGTAAGATATGTGTTATAAAATACAATATTTGTTTTCTCGCGACCAATCTATATATCAAACGAAATGAAAATCATACCATTTGCATATATTCTATTTATGTCACGATAACATTCTAGTTTTCAACTTAATGTGTGCGGAATCGCTGTCTTTTTATGCAGATGCAGTTCAGAAACGGACCTTGACGACATGACCAGGCTGTCATATGCAACAAACACCCATTTTGAGTCATGTACAACAGAAGTACTACCATTGAACAAAGGCGATGCACTACTTAACAATCCGAAAGAACAAGTTGGCAGATCTGCTAAGAACCCTGTGTTAGTTTAGTTTTGAAATAAACATATTTCTTAGTAATACTCTCATGCAAATGAAAGGTGTTTAACATCATACAACGTTATGCAACTATGAACAATTTTGAATAAAGTAGAGTCAGATAGGTAACATTCATGACAGTATCTGTGATTCATGTGTCCCTACTTCTCTTTCAGAAGCAAAACGACAAAGAACCTGACAACTATTAAAACTTCCGAAACTGTTCCTTGTGGACGAAACACCGATTATATTAAAAGCAACCCAAAGGGCCTTCAACACCTGGCCATGAAACCCGACGCCTCTGTGACACGTGAACGAAATGACAATGACAGCGAACCCATGAGCAAGACCAACAGGTTGCTAACCAAAGCAAAAGGAGACAACTTGAAACAAGCTGACATGAATAAAACCAATGAAAAACAGTTGACACAATCTGACAGCATGTCTGAGTAAGTTTGATTTGCACGATTAGTTATTAAAAATAATGTTGATATGGCGTTTATCAAGATTTTATTTAGAATCTATTTAAGCAGTAACTGCTATGCTTTTTTGCGAAATATGATGATACTATACTATTAATATTTATATGGTGCATATGAAATTATTCTTTAATGATCGTTTGTCATGTTAGTGGTTTTAAAATTTCAATTCAAACAGATCGACAAAAGAGCTGTACATGACAATGACTCCAACCGCTGTTGGTGTTCGCGGTAAAAGGATTGTCAAGACCGGCATGCAGACACCCAAAGGAGAACAATTGAAAGGATCTGAAAGCATGCCTCTGTAAGTCTTCATACTAAGCTTATTAAAACGAACAATTTATGGTGTTCATAACAATATATTATTTACAGTTGTAAGTTATATATCTTGTGTTTTAAAATAAACAAAATATGCTATTTTTTAGAATAAGGCTTGGTTGAAATAAATAATGATTATATTTGCAATGATTATGTTTATAAATAATGCTGTTGTTTGCTGTAAAGAAAATCAGGAAAGCTCCCACAAAACCTGACCATGCGCCCGATTGATGTTGATTTTCATTGTGCAAGAAGTGCCAAAATAAATCAACCGATGAGCAAGACCAACGTACTGAGACCCAAAGAAGAACAACTGACAAAAGATAAAAGCGTGCCATTGTAAGTTTTTATTTTATATTAAATGCGACCTATAATCATTGATATTTCCATTTTTGGTATATCACATGTGTATTTTTTTGTCATATAAACAAGACTGTTTTAACTTATAATCTTGTTCTTAGTGTTGTAGATGCAAGACTAAATATGTATTTATTCATATATTTTAGGCGGGAATCAACATCGGATCCGTACTACCTATCTATGTTGACAATCGATCATGAAGATCCTTGTGAAACAAACATTGACGTCGACAAAATTTGAAATAAGTAAGCAAGGAATATACAACAAAATCTAAGGAATTCGCAGAATTTTTGAGATTCCTATCATACACTTGGTTTGTTTACACTGAAATAGATTAATTGAAAAATAAGTCGTGCAAAATCATGTTCGCAAATGAACAAAATGGAGTACATTGGTAACCATTTCATGATTATGGTTGATTCATTAAATATTACGAGGAAATATGTTTAACATGTGTATGCGTTTGATTAATTTTGGATGTTTTCCCTCTAAATGCATATGACAAGGTATTTAATGTGAATGCACCTTCTTTAATTTAGAACTATTTGATAATGGATAAGTTATGTATAAACAAAGACGTATTTGTATATAATATTCACATTATAACTCATTTGTATTGTATTACATTATAAACTTTATGTAGTTTATATAGTTATTTCCGATTTTGCAAAAAAAAATATAAGTAAAACACTTCTTTGGCAATGATCAATGACCAGTTTTGGTCTGTAAGTGTTGGTTTCAAATTACAATTGTTTGAGGTTCCTTAATTTTATTTTGTTTAAATACCTCCAATTTGTACCCTTTTCAATTATTTTGGTTTCATATTCTTCAACTATAATCAAACAGTTTAAATGCCTAAACGAACTTTATACAAATAGCCAATGAAATACAGTAAAATGTTGAGTAATTAGCACTGATTTTCAATATATAATAAATATGTAAACTATATATCCATTTTCTTTGAAAACATATTTCTCTAACGTCTACTTATCCAAAAAGGCGTTTAGTATAGATTGCATGTGAATTAAGTAAATCCTTTTTTAGAAAGTTATAATATCATAATGTAAATAATAAGGTACTAACGCAAAATCGTAAATATATGTCTATAGTTATTTTAGAAATGATTTTGCTTTACAAGGCTTTTTCTGATTATGTTCTTAATTATGTTCAAATGTTCTAATAAAACAACTTTATTAGTTTAATATTTTTCCATACAAAAAGGATACAAAAATATAAATATATGACTGGTCGATAAAAATAATAAAAGAATGGACGTCCCGGTTCGTCTATTTTTGCATAATATACATAATTGCATACCTTAAAACAATCTTCTTTTCTGATAATAATTGTTTATCTTAGGCCTGCGTATGAACCATATATATTGAGAGAGAGAGAGAGTAAATAGTAGTGTCATAGTGACTATATATAATTTGGTTTCAAAATGTTCAATTGAGAAGTATTTTGAGTATAATATAATTACAATAGGTATAAGTGTGCTATGTTAAGTCATGACAAATTGTTATATTTTTTTATGTTAAACAGGTCTAAAATGTATAAATATATTCTAACAGAACATCTCGAAATAATTTTTAGATATAAAATTAAAGATTTGCATTTGTTAATTAATAATTTGTTAATTAATAATATTTTTAATGTATATTGATTAAAATCGTATTATTTATATATATTGCACTTATTCTGCAAATCTGTGACAAACTGATTGGTCACATTAAAATAGCTCCAACAATATATGGTTATAACTTTTAACTTTCCCTTTGCAAAATGGTTGGTAGAATACGGCTTAAGAGACCGTTAAAAACCGTTAAAAACGTTAAAAATACTTTAATGCATGGGAAATTATTTTTATAATTCTGAATTATACATTTATTTAACCAATTTTCATAACAAATGAGTTTATTATGTATTGCTCATTCAATGTTCAGTCAAGGTTGTAATCCAAGATAGAAGTGTTTGGTCGTGTGTGCTCAAACTTCAATTAAAAAATGCAACTTGTCTTGGACGTGTAAGGCTATAAAGTGACTGGATTGAAAAAAAGATGAATATGTTTATTCTTACTTACAGTATGCATTTAGCTTAAAATGTACATAACATTTTAAAGGTTATTCGATTTATTTTATAATGTTTTACGTCAAATCTATCAACGAAAATTCCTCTCATTGTTTTGCTTGCTTAAAAAAAAACTTATTGCAGTAAAAGAATACAAAATTTACTATTTTGAATGGTTGATGATTTTCAATATGAGTTGACCTAGTAGGTTGATATTTAACAATTATTCATGAATAACTAAAGGAAACAACAGTGTGTTATTTAGTCAATTTTCGCAATCATTGTTTGGGAGTTGTTCTCTTCATGTGATTACCATTATGTCAAATTTATAATCACAATTGAAAACGAATTCAATAAAACTGCAATAAGATTTGTTTTTGTTTGTCTATACGAATAACCCAGTACATATGTCGTGCTGCTAGACCAAAGTCGTGAAATCATAATGCATTTGGTTTTACCAATACATATTTTCAAAATGGCAACAACATCGCAAGGGGCATTTAAAACGAAAGTAAATGCACTCGCTTGAACTATGCCAAACAGTATTAGTATTAACAACAACACCGTTAGAATGCTGAAATGATATAATGCTATACATTGGCATTTTCATAATCAGATCATAATCAGTTCCTTAAATGAAATAAAAGTCCATTTCTTTTGTTTACGTTTACAATGGTCGGAATACTAATACACGCAGATCGCCCACACAGATTCTTGATCTAGTAAAGAACTATTATTCTCCCACTACTTGAGAGTCAAGAAGTGGAACAGCAGCCTCAGTTGCTTATTACGGAAGATACGTCGAAACTCTGATGTTCTTACTAAACTTTATAAATTCGTCTTATCTGTAAATGTCTGAATACGCAAAATTAGTGTTCGTATGTAGTTGAGTAAGTGTGTGGCGCCCTCTATCTACAGTGCTAATTAACAATTAACAAAATTGGGATACAGCATAGTTGCCCGAATTAAATAACAAATACAATAGCGCCTTGCAATTACGTCCCTGCTCACTTAGTTACGTGAGCTACACTCTGCAGCACATATGGTATGTCGCTAATAAACATAATTTTTTTGTTATAAAATAGTTATGTTGTTGTAGCTAAATGTTTATTTTTGTGTACTTGATTCAATTGATAAGTTACAATGTAAAACAATGTTTTCGTTTTGAGTTTCTGGGTTTTTTTATGACCGCTTTATCATTGAAGGGCCCCTTGCAACATGGTATAAAGTCGACTTTACAAGTTTCACAAAAATGTATTGCAACTTGTCACATGATTTCAAATTCATGCTATATACGTCAATATTGCTACGAAATCAACGCGATTCTGTAACGAGAACAAAAAAAACTCATAAGGAGATTTATACTAATTGTTTTGCAAATTTGATTGCGATTGGTGAAGCATTGTAGCCTTGAGTGTGTTCACTTGCTACCTTAAATGATATTTATAAGGGGTTTATAGGGGTTTATAGAAGAATTTGTCTTAGGCCAATTTGGCAATTTTCCCCGGTTAAATATAGCTTATTTACAATCCCAATCTTTATTTTATCTTTATCCTAAATCATTTTTAATGAAGCTGGTCTTTTGTTGCAATTAACGTGTTGTTCAAAAATAATATGCGGACTAGCAAATAATGAAGTATATTTGTTTTATTAACACGTTATATAACATCACAAATATGTCTAAGGCCTCGTTGTCAAATCACATTATAGAGTAAACATTGGCATGACCCATTTAGACTCACCGACCATTCATAATACACGCTGTTTTTCTGACTCCAACAGAGAGTTCCATCCTTGGCCACGTGGCTTAAAGACCTATCGGCCCCGCTCACGGAAACATCGTCGCTTCCGACCCCTCAAAATGCACTACTCACCGACCATCCATAATACACGCTGTTTTTTTCTGACTCCCAATAGAGAGTTCCATCACTGGCCATGTGGCTCAAAGACCCATCGGCCCCGCTCACGGAAACATCGTCGCTTCCGACCCCTCAAAATGCACTACTCACCGACCATCCATAATACACGCTGTTTTTGGACTCCAAAAGAGAGTTCAATCCTTGGCCACGTGGCTGAAAGACCCATCAGCTCCACTCACGGAACCATCGTCGCTTCCAACCCCTTAAAATGCACTACTTACCGACCATCCGCAATACACGCTGTTTTTATGACTCCAGTAGAGAGTACTATCCTTGGCCACGTGGCTCAAAGACCCATCGGGCCCGCTCACGGAACTTTCGTCGCTTCCAACCCATCCAAATGCACTACTCATTGACCATCCATAATACACGCTGTTTTTTTTCTGACTCCAATAGAGAGTTCCACCCAATATGCTAATGTATCCTGGGATATCGTCCGTGTTCAAGAGTGAAAAATTATCGATACTCTCAATGTCACTTTCCACTAATATGTTGACTAACGCTTCGGGTTTTCTCTTAATCCTGGTAGGATTTAGATGCGTGATATTGAATGATGATGTAAACGGGATAGAAAGCGAAACAGTTAGCGCCATGGTTCGCATCATATCGGATAAAAACAGAGCAAGTGTACCTCCTTTCAGTTGTTTCGCGTACTTTGTTTTATACACGTGGGTAAAAAGGTTTATAAGCATACAACGTAATAAGTACGATTTTATATATGTTTTGAAACCAAACATACTTTTATCACAATTGTCGTCCAGTACCACTCTTGGCGCAGTATAGTCGTTTCGCTCAGATTCATGTACCAACTGCAGCAAATATTTAGCCACTCTGTATCCCTGCTTGGTCTCGTCGTCAAGCTTTCTTATCAAAGTGTTTTCTGTAATTCCAGTATCCATTGCATGATCACCAAGAAGAAGGTATGTGTCATTTTTGAGAGAAGATGTTTGCTTGTTATCCTTGATATATGTCAGTGCGCTCTCAGAAATTACTCTCTTTGGCTTTTTTAATCCTTTGGCCTTGTCATATTGGTATTTTGTTACAAGTATAATATCCATGCTGACACCGGCTTTAAAACCATCATCATTTTCAAACGACATCACTATACAAACCCCTGGTATGTATTGATGCGCGTGAATTCCATGTATCTTTAAACGGTCATATTTCGACTTGACTTTATCAAATATAACACTGCAAATATCGTCACAAAAATACTATCTAAACGTTTCTTTAATTTTCTCTCATATATTTTGCAATCAATTTTAGGTGGTAGCCTGAACAATTAATCGGCCTCATGTGGTAATCCCACTTTGACACTAGAGGTTAGACTTCCTGTTGAAATGACTTCCAAACCGCTTTATATATACGGTATTTTTGTTTTGAGCCCATGCGCTATCTGAGCGATGATTTCATCTAATCCATCGTAGATAGGTATCAATTTTGAATCGTATCTGTCTATTGTTACTTTTTTATCGAGAGCAGCTGTGAATGAATCAATTCGATCATGCCAGCTTTTATCTCGACTGTTAATTAAATCTAGAAATCGACCCAAATTGTAATAACAACTAGTACCGTGTTCGGCCTCCCAAATTTTAATTTCTGCCATGTTTTTTATGATAAACCTTAGTAATTAATATAGCTCAATGCCGAAAATATTTTTCACGAAAACAATATTTGACAGCATATTCAGTAAACATTAATAGTTATTAAGTAGTGCATATACGTTTCTGAAAAGAAATGCTGATTAAGTGAAACAGAATATGTTTATTTATCCATGCATATTCATATTATATAATAAAACTCACATAATAGGTTTTAATGATATTTTTCGTAACACAATTATATCATTTTAACAACACTACCGCTAACTTATATATTGCCAAATGATCTTTGGTCATACATAGAATTATCTTTACTTTTCTTTATGTTAGTGATATGTTATCACACACCCCTATATAAATAAGTTTTATAAAGAAATTGGGTACACGGCACGGAAAAATAACGATTTCTTACAAATGGTATACGTGTGCTCTCAAGCACGACAATGAACCCTGCTGATGAATCAAACTGAAGGAAGCAATAATATTGCGGCAAAATATTTCCAAAATAATATTAATAAATTCATAAATGATTTGTATAAGCTGTTTGAGGCATACGCTATTCTGCTTTTACTGTATATGGTATTATATTTTACACATTATGAAATACAAGATAACCGTATACCGTCATAAACATTCCGTACTTTGTGCCCCATTGCTTATTTGTTAGCATTGTGGTTATTTTATGGCTGATCTTATTGACATTTGTCTGTGAGTTTTAGTGTTTGTTTGTTGATTAACATGTTTCTATTTTGTAACAAAAAAACGTCAATTTAATATTGTATTATCAATTGTCAAACCGACATGCATCAATTAGATTTTGTTGGTGCCACATTTTTTTTTTCAAAAATATCCTGATACACTGTAGAATATTAAGATACCATTGTTTTGAGTTCACTCAAATATACACATTATACCAAATTACTAATAATCCTTCATAGATTGTTTTACTGTAAGATATTTGATTTATATATTTTCGGATTTTTCTAGAAACTTTTACTAGATATCAATTTACAAAACTTATCAATTTCGGTTTGTTGAGACAGTTAATACATTGCATGACATGATTAAGCCTTTCAGTTCAAAGCTCAGCTTAACGCTCAATTCAATCATCCATAGTAAATCATCTCATTAATCAATTTTCGTTCGTACACGCAGTTAAACAGAAATACCAGATTAGCATCATATGTCCAAGAAATAAAATATTAAGACATTTTCCGAAACAAAAGTTTTGCTTAAAATAATTTTTATTTAACGCAACCATATATAAGATGAGAATTAATTTATGATGTGTTTTTTTGTACACTTTCTTAATATAATATGGCATTCATTAAAGCTAATTTGAATTCAAGAATTACTCAGCTAGCTGAAAAATAGAATATCAAAACTTATTTGTGAGGCATACTTGTATATCGATTGAATCCGTAAACACAGCATGATATTAGACACTCAAGAACTGTCAAGTTTCAGATAATAGCTATATGGGAACGAATTATGACAATTCCATGATTTGGTTATAAAATACTGCAAAAATGCAATTGTTAATATTATATGAATGTAGATATTTACGGGGTTTGAACAAGGTGAAACAACCCTCCCTATCGACAGCTGAATCTCCAATAAACGGCCTGTAATAGTTCTTATAAATAGACAAGAAAACACATGCACAATAGGCAAACTTACTATTTGCTTGGAAACCAATATACAAGCTGCGCATGAGCGCAAACGAGATAAATATGCCCCTCCCCCTCTTAATTTCCACTGGAATATCTGTGGTTAGAGGCCATATTGTTTACATTCAAAATAGGTTCACGCGGTTCTATTGGTAATGTAATATCGTTTGTCAGAACTGTTTCCAACTTGGCCCCAAAGTGGTCAAATGTTTAAAAAAAACTCTGGCTTAATCTCCAATAAACGGCCTGTAATAGTTCTTATAAATAGACAAGAAAAAACATGCACAATAGTCAAACTTACTATTTGCTTGGAAACCAACATACAAGCTGCGCATGAGCGCAAACGAGAAAAATATGCCCCTCCACCTCTTAATTTCAGACCTGGAATATCTGTGGTTAAAGGCCATATTGTTTACATTCCAAATAGGTTCACGCGGTTCTATTGATGATGTAAAATCGTTTGTCAGAACTGTTTTTTCAACTTGGCTCCATAGTGGTCAAATGTTTAAAAATGCTCTGGCTTGTATAAACCCCTTCTGCCTTTTAATTGTTTTTTTTTTCATTCATTTTTATCATCAAAGTTAGACACTGATAGCTGATAGTTTTCACCGAACGACATTATCACACACACTCCAGGAATATCCTCATGTTCGTGTATTCCATCTATCCGCAAAGTATCATGTTCATAGATATCTTCTTGACATATAACATGAATTATATCGTCAGATAATTGTTTACTAAAACTGTTTTCGGGTTTTCTTTTATATGTTTTGCAGTCAATATTTGATGAAAGCTTAAACAGAAAATCGGCTTCAAGTGGTAATCCCACTTTTCCGGATGAGGTTTTGCTACCAGTTGGAATTATTTCCATTTCACTGTAAATCTCAGGTATTTTTGTTTTTAATCCATGCGTTATCCTTTTGATTATTCTATCCATTCCTTCATTAATCGGTTTTATATTTAGATTGTCTTTATCAATGGTGTCGGTCGAGTGCAGATGTGAATGCGTCTAGGCAATCACGCCATTGCTTATCTCGACTGTTTACATATTTAAGAAAGGCGTCAATATTGTAATAACAATCATGATCATAAATCTTAAATAACTTAACTTCTGCCATTCTGTCACATCACCTCAAATGATAACACGAAATAAGATAGTGCAAATATTGTAGGCACTTGAATATGAAATATTGATTGTTAATGCATCCTCGTTTAATCGTTGAATGAATTGTCTATGCCATACAGGGCATATATTGCCTTAACACTTATAAAAATAAAGTTCATGTAGCCAATGTTTAAAATAAACTGTTCGTTAAAGCATTTTAATAACTATATTTTGCAATGTTCCATAATAATATTTCATAGTATTTTAGTGTCATATTATACACATTTATAACTTAATTTCAAAAAATCCATCATTACATTTAACATGTATTTTTGCCATTGCATGAAGCTTTCACATTTATACGAATAATCTCTTGTTGTAATCGATGCATTTAAGCCATGTCGTAAAAACGTTCGCTTACTAAATTTAACATGAATTATACATAGCCCAGAACGACAGTTAAAATTCCCCAATCGATCTACACACAACAGAACTATTATGCTTTGGTATAGCGAATTCGAAAGCCAGCCAAATTACCAAATTAGCATACAAAGGTTTTTTATGCATGTATTAATCTTATATCATATAAGAAGTGCTGTAATAAAAGACTCCATTTACAAGAAATTCCTTTGTAAACCTTTTTCATGTGCATCATGAATGGAAATACTATAGGCATACATGCCATAAGTGGCATTGCTACAGACTGACAGCGAATTATTTACAGAACCGTCGATCAATATGTGCAACCTCAATGTTATTAAAAGTACGTTCTGTCAACATGCATTTACTATCGTTCGAGGTATGATCAGAAGCATTTTTTATACTATGGTTTATTTCTCGACTTCGTTATTCGTGGTTACATTTAAGCAAAAGGAAGCTTATTATAGAGAATATTGTGGTTACACTGCTGGTTTTCACGCCAATCTTGTTACAAATTATAAAACTTTAACAGGTTGTGTGAAAAAGCTGTTTTTAATATTACTGCCCTCTTTAAGTTTGAAAATTACCATGTAGGTGGTTGAACTAAGTTTTATGTGTTTGTCAATAAAACAGTGTATCGCATGTCATATTCAAGTGCACCGTGGTCATAGTATAAGTGAATACATTTTGCAGAAACAGGTAGTAGGTTTATGCAATAGTCTATGTTTATAGTGTAGAGTCGATTTTTATTTAGTATTGCACAGTTTGATATTGATAAATATTTTATTTTAAGCGTATAGCTATTTAGTTGCTTATTCATGACTAACTGAGGACCAACTTATTATAAAATATCAGGATTTCATCTTACGTTTTTTAACCAATATTCAGCCTTTATTGTAACTATGTCATTATACATTTGTTTACAAACCTATTATTCAATTGCACACCAAAAGCTCATAAATATTCGAATAAATCACCAATATTTCTAGGAAAACATATAGTTGAATAGAAAAAGGTTATCATTGATAGTATATGACCTATAAATGCCTCACGTTCCAACCCTTTCAATTTACTGTCAGGTCAGAAGATGTGGAAACTTTAACTTTTGTACTTTTGTCGTTTTTGAAAGGGATACTCGATATGGTTACAGCTACAAAACATATAAAGTATGTAATATACACAAACAATATTTGTGTTATTTATTGTTATCAGGTAAGTCCAATGCTCTGCAGCTTGAAAAACATATTTCTCAAAATTTGAAGAGAGACGTGGTGGCCGAGCTGTTAAGGCGTCGGACTCCTGGCCAGTGGCCATGGGTTCGATTCCCGATTAAGTTCGGTCATCATGGTATGCAAGTAGGCTCTGCATACACTATCTCCTGTCTCTCCCAACCCAGGTGTATTCAAGTACAATTGGGTACTTGGTAGTTTATGTATGTCACAAGACGGAGTGTAAAATAGATAGCCTGCCCGTTATATAGGTGAACACATGCACGAATGGCCAAGGTAATAATAGATTGTGACCGCTTAGAGCTTTAATTAGATTAAGCGGGATATAAATGCCCACTATTATTATCATTATTTATTCCCCAAATATGTTTCAGCACTTTTGGACTTTACTGTATAGCATACATCATGACGAACATCATTATTCATTTTCATTTTTTTCTACAATTAAATTAAGCATATTTATTGCTCTTCATTTTTATAAACATGATCGTCTGGAAGGAGATAAGTGAGTGTATTCATCCTATCCGGCGACTTATCACCTGGGATACCATCAGTGTTCAGCAATTTAAATTTGTCGATATCCCTTTTTCGGCTATCCATAAGTATATTGATTAATGCTTGAACACGTTCTTGCTTTATTCTAAGGTCGCAGTAAAATCCAAAAGCTGTTTTTGCAAACGGAGGCGGGAATGCAACATGACGATCCGAAGTCATCGTTTGTATAATATCAAGCAAGCATAGAGTGAGTTTTCCTCTCTTTAGTTGTTCAGCATATACTGTGTCGCACGTATGAACAAGAAGATCCAGAAGTATGCAACTTACATGATATGATTTAATGCATGGTTCAAATCCATATAACGATTCATCAATATGCTCACTAAACATCACGCTGGGTGTAGTATATTTGCTGCGCTGAGTAATATGTACTAGTTGTAGCAGATATTTTGCCACTCTATAACCTTGCTTTATTGCATGATTTAGTTTGCTCATTATGTTATTTTCTAGCACCCCTGTATCTATTTCATGAGAACGTAAGAGCATGTACATGTCAGTTTCAATGTTGCTGCACAAATTGTGATGCTTAATATACTGCAATGATCGGGTCGAAATGGAGTCTATTACTGTTTTGTATTCGTTATCCTTATTTGGCTGGTATGGTATGACAAGTATGAGATCCATTGTTACTCCTACCCTCAGAGTTTCATCCTCGCCAAACGACATGATTATACAAACTCCTGAAATACGTTCATACTGATGTATTCCATGTATCTGAAGACGGGAATCTTTTCACATCTTTTTTATCTCTAATGAGACGCGATATATCGTCACATAATAGTTTACTGTAACCACTTACAGTTTCAATTCTTGGTATGACAGAATCAGATGGAAGTTTGAATAAAAAGTCAGGTCCATGTGGTAGGCCTTCTTTGACCCATAATGATTGACTTCCTGTTGAACTAATTTCTAACCCACGATAAATGTTTGATTTAGATAGTTCAAGTTCAGTAGCTATGCTGTTAGCTAATGTTTCCATTCCATCATAAATTGGTTTAACATTTGATTTGTTTCTATCAATGGTCATTTTCTTGTCTATCGCATCTGTGAATGCCTCAAGAATATCAAGCCATTGTTGATCCATACTGGTTACGTATTGCAGAAATTGGCTTACATTGTAAGAACACCATCCGATGCCATTCTTAAAAATGGCTAATTCAACCATTGTAAATGTTTTGCTATCATTAAATGATTAAAAACATATATATATTGTTTCCTCAAGAGATTAATAAGCGCGATCACTACAATTAGCTGAAATGATATCATTTTGTTATTAATCCTATCTTTATCGTTAGCATAAGTATTCTATTATTTCCTCACCACTTTATTTTAAAGCTCTATTTGCTACTCGAATTACCGAATTGTATTAGCTGACATATATCTAAGATTTATATATTCAAATGATTAGTGTTCAGAAATATGCAAAGGGTTGAATATAATGTGTAACTTAAAGGTTAACGCTATTTTTTATTAGGCATTATATGGGACATGTTATATTAAGGGACATTTGCTATGTTTTGTCTGTTACACACTTGTCAACCCACGATCAACAAATACCCTTTTCCTTGCGTTTAGATAAACAAATTCTTTATAGGCATATGTATACGCATTCATTCCCAATTAACACACTGGTAGGACATTTCATCATGTAAATGAAATGTACCACAGAATGCTTAGGTCATTTTTGACATTTCGTACTAGTGGATAGAGGGGTGTGCAGGCGTTGAAGTCCTTTTTTATAATCGCAAGGTAACATAATCTAATGATATCTTGTCATTTGTTCATATTTCGATATATAATATTATATATTTTTATTCAAAAACATATATTTATACACTTTTTAGAGTATATGTTATTATATTAACGAAGGTTTGGATCAGACAAACAGTTCCATTTACTTCATATACTGTAGTGACTAAACATTAAATCGATTCGATTTGTTTAAATACTATCCACGCGCCAGGATTCAACTTCTATATAAATTCAATTTTTATGCAAAAAGGGATCGTTTTAAAAAGTTATTGTTATCACAAACCTTAACAATATCATTACTCAATTCAATTTGGTATACTATGCAGTATACTAATGTTTTGTTTATATATAATGGTATTAAACTGATTGCTGTTCATCTAAAACCTTCATATAATACCAACAAAACATGCGCTTCCTTAGACACTCAAAAACAATATCTACAAAGTTACAATTAATATAATAATGTATATATACAAATGTGAAATGCAAATTGATAGCCTTGATTGAGTTTCATGGGGCCACACAATTTCTTTAAACAACTCATAACTATTATAGCCATTATGAAGAATTACAAAATTTAATAACATATCTATCACATATATAGATATAACATATCTAATTTTCTATTCTACAGAAAGTTTAAAAACACCTGCTATGGTAAGCAAATGTTTTATCCTACCATTGTTACAGTGTTTTGTGATGCTCTTATACATATGTTTGCATGATGAGGCATATAGAATCATATATATTTAGAAATACTTTTACTTTGTTATTAAATACTCACAATCTAAAAAAACATCCCATTTATTTTAACGTGAATATGATCGTCTGGGACAAGAAAATTCGCTGTTTTATTTCCGGGTTTGTCGATCTCCGGCTAGAATCCAATGGAGTTCAGTAGTGGAAATGAAGTCATATTGTTAAAGTTGAAATTCATAATCAATGAAGATTGAATTGTGCTACTCTGTTCGCCAGGGAATAAAATACCGAAAACGAATATCTAAATGGGTCCGCAAATGATTTTCTGTTTAGCAAAGTGACCTTGTGAAGCATGTCAAGCAAACATAAAGCAAGTGTGCTTGCTTTCAATTGTTCAACATATCGTGTACCATGGGTGTGAATAAGAAGGTTGATAAACAAACACCGCTGAATGGTACGATTTTATGCAGGGTGAAATACATATAGCGATTTGTCCATTGTTTTGCTTAATATTACACTTGGTGATATAAAATCATGGGGTATATTGTCATGAACACATTTTATTAAATATTCGGCAACTCTGTATCCCTGCTTGGTACCGCCACCCAATTTACTCAAAATGGCGTTCTCAATTATTCCTGTGTCCATTTCATATGAACCAAGCAGTGAATATACATCATTTTTTAGACAAGCAGCAAGATAATTATCTAATATATACTTGAATGCGCGATTAGAAATGACTTGGAATGGGTTCCTTGTACCAAGTTCCGTTATGGGTTTATATTGCTTAACAAGCATAAGATCCATTGCAACACCTACTCTGAAATTATCATCATCACCATAACACTTCATAACGATGTATACCATGACGCGGATCTGTCAAACCGTTTCCCACAACGCATAAATGCAGAAACATCATCTAGAACTATATCGATGATGTGTATTTCCTTTTGTTCGCTTATTTGTCTTTGCCATTCTAACGTACTAATTGATTGGCAGAAGTACTGATTGATTGGCTAAGAATTGATTGACAGCTTTAACATGAAGTCGGCCTCATGTGGAAGTTAATTAAGTTCATAAATTTTAAAACAAGTGATTTTTTAATATTAATTTACTAAATAGATATTATTATTATTATTTAGTAAATAAATATTAAAAAATCACTTGTTTTAAAATTTATGAACTAAATTAACTTTGAACATACAAGTGGACACGGAAAACTTGTAAATATTTATACTCATGTGGAAGGCCGACTTTTGACTTCCAGTTGCATTGACCTCAATACCATCGTATCGTTTTGCAAATTTAAATTGCAATTCGTTTGCAATCAAATGAGCTAGGTCTTCCAATGCGGTATAAATAGGTTTTATTTTTGGATCACTTTTATCGATGTTCACTTTCTTCTCAAGCTCAGCTGCAAAAGTGTCAAAAAGATCGAGCAGTTTTCTATCCCGACTTTTCACATATTTTAGAAATTCGTCCACACTATAATAAACCTCAGCTCTTTCATCATATTCAAGTATGTTGATGTCTTCAATGCTCTCCATGGCATATTATATAAAACAAAGTACCAAGTTAACACTAATGTATCTTATCTAATAATTTAGTCTGCTTTTACTCTTTCTCATTCATATGTATATAAGTCTTAATGATGATAAGCCTAGTACTGTCAATTTCCCTTTGTTATCAAACTAGGCTAATTTATGATGTTTTTTTTTAAATATCTATACATTCAGATATTCATAATATTATTTGATATGCTACATGTAAATCGTTCACATTGGTTTAATACAAAACCAGCATATTGATGACTAGTACAGGGCATTTGCATGAATCATTACTAAAAGAAAAGTCAAGCTTGTTTTGATCAAGCTGAATGTAGATCAAATCTGAGTTTAAATTTTCCCAACAATCAATCTCTTATTAGAGTGTATTTACATTATGTAAGGGTGTGGGACAGTTAATAAATATGCAAGCATATGTTGACATTGATTATAGCCTTTGTTTATAATTGGTTATATGATATCATTAATATATTTCTTTTAAGGATTAACTCCATTTTTTTTTAATATTTCATATTTGATATAAAGAAATTAACTTTAATCGAAATCAACGTTACACGATTTCTTAAAGTTGCGTCGCAAAACGCTTCCTGGGTTGAATAATATTATTCAATAGAAATATTGGCATGTTTATAATAATTTCTTCAAATAAAATTACATTCATATACATACAAAGAAATCAACATGCTTCATTATGTAAAAGCTTATATGGTCGCTCGATCAAGGCTGTACTTAAAGCATATCGTACACAAGTGCTCTTAAGCCGTTCACAAATATAACACAGGCCTTTCTACTTCAGTTTATTAGCCCATGTTAATGCACCGAAATCTTGTCGAGATAAGAATTTATGTCAACACACGCACACACCTTATATGACACATAAATAACGATCCGGACAATATATGGAGAGGGGATAAACGCAAAATTCATTTGTTTGTTGGCATTATCGTTTATAATCATACGATACAAAATATCTGATTTTATTAAAATAAGATGGATCAAATATAAACTATATTTTAACTATTGCAATGCTGTAAATTAGAAATCGTAGTCAATAGAAGTTCAAATGAATGGTGGATCCATAATTAATTTTCTCACTTATAAATTCATTTATATAGCTTTGTGTAGTATTATTCATTTGCATTGAAAATAATGTAGATATCAAACAATAACTCGGTCTCTTATATGTTTAATATAATTGACATCATTAATAAATGAAATTAATTAAGTTATATGTAACAAAAGGGATAGAGGGGCAAATACTAATTTATAATTCAAGCACTTAGACATGCATCCCTTTTTATATAAGGTCATATAAACACAGATAGGGGGTCATTGTGTTAATGGCTTCTGGATTTGTTGGATATATTGATGGATAAACATGCGTTTGAAAATTAAATTATTCTAAATATTTATATTAGTGGCCCTAAATAAGACATTCCTATCAAAAAGGTGAAATCTAAGCATCTGAAAACTTAAGCTTAAAGCCAAATATATATTTATTAAAGAATAGATGTAACATATGTTTCAAACGATATTGATGTAATTTTTGAACAAATCAATACTATCGATAAGTCAACATTTATTGTTTTCAATTTTACGTTATAAAAACGCAATATATCCAATATGGCGGACACGGATCAAACGTCTTCTTCCGGTTTAGGTCACGTGCTGAACGATTCAACCGATAAATCTCACGATTCAGTGGACCTTCATTCGAATTCTAATACAAAAGATGCGATCGATCGATTAAACACGGAAAGACACAGCAAAGACAACGAAGACATCAGACAAAAAGATTCAGAATTTGACACGGATAGTCCTCCTTCTCCTGTTGTTTATAAATTGCATGATGCCGTTAATGTTTACAATGTACCGGAAGTAAACCGTTTGCTAAATTTAGGATATGACGTCAATGAGAAAAACGAAAATGGCCTAAACGCGGTTTATGCAATGCTCAGCAAATATGTGACGCTTACTATGGTAGAGCAAATTCACGCAAAACCGCAATTTATTGAGATATTGAGTATGCTTGCTAGAAATGGGTTGGATATCAATAGCGGTGATTATTCGAAACAAACTGCATTGCATTTCATAGCAGCGCAAGGAAATTATGTGGATATTATTAAACCCTTATTGGCGGCCGGATGTAAAGTGAATTCCCAGAATGAAAAGTTGCAAACACCACTCCATGCCGCCATTTTAAAGGGACACGCTGCAAACGCTCAGGTAACAGTTTTATTAAGATTAATTTATCTGCATTATGCATGTGAGGAGTCATTTCAAACACCTATTATATTATAGACCCCACGTAGGTATTTATATTGATTTTTAGGCGCTCCATTCAAATTCATAGAACAAAACATAAAAATTTAACATTATAAGACTTACATTAGGAACTTATGTAATATCATGACAATATGTAATGTCATGACAAAACTGCTAAATCTAATCTACTCAGCTAATTAAATTTCCTAAATATATTTTACAAAATATGACTTCATTATTTGGTCATTAACTTAGGTATTGGTCGAGGGAGGCGCTGATACCGATATTAGGGACAGAAGCGGAGAAGCTGCGCTGCATATGCTTTGTAAAGGTATAGATTTGATCCCAAATTTGGATACTACAATTATATAAACATAGCCTAATCTATTTCGTTAATAATGACACGCGATTAGATTTTTCCATGGATTCAGATTATTTGTGATGCAAGATAAACCCATTTGCTCATAAGAATTTTCTAGACTCAACATAATATATGTCAACTTTGTTGATAAGAATATCAATTGACCAATCAATCTTTTAAGAGAGAGCCAATCATTCATCATTTGATTTTTTCAAATTCATATTGTTAAATATATCGAATATTTGTTCAATGACCTTTTCTATATACCCTGTGCAATTATATATAATACATAACCATATCCATAAAAATGGATGTTTCATTCTGCAGGCAAACGCAAACTGAAACTCATCCAGCTCCTTCTTCGTTGCGGCGCAAACGTAAACGTGCGAGACTCAGGTGGGAGAACTCCGCTGCATGTGGCGACTAAATATTCGCGGTTAGAGCACGTGCACGAGTTGATTTCAAACGGTGGCGCCAAAGTCAATGCGAGAGATGCTTCCGGTCAGACACCGCTGCATTATGCTATGAAGTTCGATATGACAGGTAAAATCGGTGTAATTATATATGAAGATATATGTTAGTAGTGTGTCACTAACTTGGGATTTAAAGTTCGATGTGAGAGGTAATTGGGAAGGATCAACTACCATTCACTTTGAACATAGATATAGATAAC
The DNA here is from genome assembly GCA_001703475.1 of Hydroides elegans. Lineage (NCBI taxonomy): Eukaryota > Metazoa > Annelida > Polychaeta > Sabellida > Serpulidae > Hydroides > Hydroides elegans. Next base: position 5,618 of record LQRL01010446.1, on the reverse strand, counting down.
TGTCATCGTATTCTTAAGGAACACCCTGTGCCCAGAGACAGACATAGTTGCAGTAACTGTTCAAAAAGAGCATTGTCCGCATATATTGATATTTTTTTTAAGAATGCTATTGCAGCCGCAGCTGTCTTCTAGTCCAGAGCGCTTTCAAAGTAATGGAGGGCAAATGTTAAACGATCGAGAAGAGTCGCTTTATTCTTAAATTCAACGTAATAGTAATTTTAACATGATGTCCAAAGTTTACATATAAAGTTTACATATAAACACTCTCACATTTAACTCATTTATGTCTTATCATGTATTTTCAAATTAATGCTGCAGGCGCAATCGTGGCAGAATTGCTAGACGGAAGAGCCGATATAAACATGGCTGATAGCATTGGCGACGAAACCCCTCTGCATAAAACAATCACATACGGAACAGTAGAGAGCTTCAAACTTCTCATCCAAAACCGAATCCCACCCAATCCGAACGCCAAAGACATGCTTGGGGAAACACCGTTACATAGGGCGGCTAAATGTCAGGATATATTTGTGTGGAAAGAGTTATTGAAATTGGGTGGGGATGTGACTGTTATTAATGAAAGCGGGTTTACACCAGTGCAAAAGGCGCTCAGGGTTAAAAATGCGGTAGCGCTTAGTTTGCTGAGAGAACATGGCGCATATGTGTCGAGTTATTGATGAGATAGAATTATACCTTCATAAACAGTTTTTGGACATTCAAATTTGTTTTCATAAATGTTATAAGATATACATAAACGATAAGATAGTAACAGCTATGATAAGATAATCAATCGAATAAAGATAGAACAGTCCGACTCTACAATCAATTTATAATTATAGAAAATGCGGGGAAAAGTTTCATTATTTTTCACATTGAATGTTTCGTGTTTGTTACAACTTAACAAATATATCAATTCAGATATCGCAAGCCATTAAACTATCCTTTGATTTCGAAAATGTTCAGCTTGAAAATTATAAATGACAAATATGTATAAATGTTGAATTCGTTTCATTTAAAAATAGTTAGTCCCAACACTATGATGAACTGTCTCATAAACTCGGGCGAAAAAGCTATAAAATATATACTCTTACTTTCTGAACTTGATAAAATGAATACGATTCCTAGTCAACCATTTTGTAATGTTACAGAAAGTTCTAATAACAACCCAATAAAGTTGATATTTTTTCCGTGATGAATGTTTTAAAACTTCATTTAGACATAATTTTCTGATATACATAATTACAATAAGTTTGTTGTGTGTTTTTCATCAAAAACCATCCAGTGGCTCATTTCATCATTCCCTGTGTGTGTGCTGGGGGTGGGGGAGTTACAGAGACCATTGATCTATTTTTCATTTTTCTCGACGACATAAACGATAATACGTTATCAAATGCTATCCGTTAAGGTAAACTTAATAATAAAATGAACTAGTTCTGATGGTTTGAATACGGTTTGAATAAGTATTGAGTTTTGTGTATGTTTATTTTTAAATTTATAAAAGATAAACTTGCAAGATTTGAATCGAGATAAAATTATCTGCTGAAACATACCAAGAAATTGTCCTATGTTGTCCAAATTAGTCAACATATATTATATTTTTATATATCATTGAATGTTGTTATGTGTTTATGTGAGTTTCTTTGCTTGACTGCAGTCCGTAACCGGTCAAAATGTCCCCGAACATAATGTAGCAAATTAGTGATTATTTGCTTTGGGACTTGATGTCCGGGGACTGTTTGACCTTGATTCATCTGACGTATATACACGTTAGTCTAGTCAACTGAAGATATATACATTGCGGTGCATTTAAGTTTATCTTTGAACACAACTATATATGGTAATAAAATAAATTATATTCCAGCATGTTTGTTTGTTTTTCATTTGTCGTGTAAGGTGAACTGAAAATCATACTTTACTTAATGGTTCCCCCCTTCGATAAACCGAAAGCTCGAAATCCAGATTTGTACAAAAACCAAGGAATTTATTTCTGTTGTCTTACATGGGCGCGTTTTATATAACTAGTTCGCTTTTTGCGTGAAGGTGGTTTAATACTCAAGAAATCAAAATTGTCGTTCATTACAAATTTATTTAATACAAATATAAACAAACAGCTGGCAGGGCAAGCTCTGAACCATAACGTCTCTGATGTACATGTATATATGACATTTTAATATAAAAATGCAATGAGCAAAAAAGTGTGTCCATATAACATATAATCCAAATGCTTTGAATGCATAATAAAAATAAAAATTATTTAGGTAGTTCTTAATCTGCCTCGCTTTTCAATAAGTCTTTGGGAGTGATATCGCAATAACATTTAACTAAACCGTTAGGCAAGTATAACATAACATCGATATTTTAAATTCAGCCAAAATTTTGTCATCTTGTAAAACCCAACTACGTGGATTTATGAACCATGTATTAAATAAACCATACACAATATTTCATTATGAATGGTATGAAATCAAAACTTGATAACGTGATAATTCTTCAGCAAAAAGTGTTCGCTCCTTATTGCAGGCGGGAGGACCTTTACGTCATATAGCAGAGTAGTTAATTAAGACACTCAAATAATGCATTATATCAAGCAATTAATAAGGCAACAAATAAAGATAAAACACAAAACTTTTATCCGCATATCACAGCTTGAAAAGGCAACATTTGAAGCCATTTACAAAGAAAGCGAAATTATTAAAATTTCTATTTTATTTATTATTTTTTTTTTTCATTTCGGAATTTCAACAAGAACTATTTTATGCAACGTTTCAATACGTAATCTACGTTCTGCTTGGTGTAATCTAGTTTTCAATCATGAAATGTTCCAAACAATAGCGCCATATAACATTTTAGGAAGAAATTGTGTGGGTTTGCATTTATGACTCGTGGTTTTATGAAAATTGTATTGAGTAACAATGAACCTGTTGACTAGAAACAGTTTGAACTTAGTAGGGACTTTCTATCTGGAAAAATATGCATAGGATATCATTGACTTTACAATTGATTCACAGTACGAAACATTATTATGATTTATGTAATTTCGTAAAAAGTATCTTACTGTGCGATTTGGAACTTATTTCACAACTATGACAGATTTGAATAAGGATTGTTTTTTTTTTCTAAAAATACGAATGCACTACGATATCTCATTTGTATATAGGGTAAACAGTTAAATAAAACGCATCTTAAGCTAAAGATGAAAACCATTACATAGGTAAAGCAGAAAAAGTTCTTTAAAGCATTACCTCTTAAATGTTTGTATAAACCACGTACATCCACAGCCTCTGTATTTACCTCAATACGCAAACATCCAATCATAGTATGCAAGTAATATAACCCTGTTTATAAATCGTCGGTATACATGAGCATTTTCAATAATCACTATACAAATGGATATTATGCACTTTTTTATATTGTCATATTGACTAGTACACTTGTCTATTCGACAAGTTCACCTGCACTTACAAACAAGTGCACCTGTATTAACCCTAAGTGCACGTGCACTAACCCAATAAGTACATTTGTACTAATCATCTATTTTAAGTAATGTTAGCCACAAGTACACTTGCACTAATGAAGGTTCACTTGCACTTTATAAAAGTGCGTTTGCACTTATCCAGTGAAATACTTGTACTAATCAACCATGTCATGTCTTGAGATTCTTCCAGACCAGTCCATCTCCTTATTAGTAGAAATCTGAAAAGAAAAAAAGAAAAAAATCAGATTGTTGAAATCGACTGACGGATCCACTATTTAATAACAATGGCACGTGCTTGCGATTTTTTTTCTGCGATGATGCGAAATTTTAAGGAAAGGCTGTAGACCAAGCGATATTGCGATCGCTGTGTTTACTTTGTTTTCTTTGAAGTTTGCAATAATGCAGAATTATTTCGCGCGTTCGTATCCCTACCGTTATGCAAAACCTTTTCAAAACTTTTGGAAATACTTTTCTATCTGAGAATGATTTTGTCAAAATAATATCAACATTCTTATGTAAAGTTCTTCAGGAAAAGATCTTGAAAATGATGAAATTTATATATTTATATGGAGCTATTCATATTCTTACAAACTAATGAACCTAAATGAAAAGCATCTCGACTTTTTAGGTTTTGGCGAGTTTTAACGAAGGTCATACACAACTTAAATGATACTTAGAGCTACATTATTAAAATTGGTAGATAAAACATAGATCAAGATCTACATGATCAAAAATGTAGAACTGAACAACATCATCATGCCATCATAACTAATGATAACCTAAAAAAATGTCTGAAAAAAAAATTATAATTTATGATACTAAAACATATATCATGTAGTCTAATATAAATGTGCCTAAAATACTAAAAAAATCATTACAATATAATAAGTCATACGAAACATTCGAAAAAAAACTTATTATGATTGAATCGTGCACTGTTTAACGCTATTGCACACAAAATGATGGTTATTAACCGAGCTTAGCATAAAATGCTGCCATTTTGGAATTAAACTATAAATAGTGCCTTAAATACTAGATAGTGATGTTAAACTTAGTAGGGTAGAGTTGGACAACGTCGCATTTTGACGTTGAATAGAAAGATGTATAGAACAATAAAAGTTAATATTTCACGTTGCGACGTCGGAGAATCGTCATGGTTACGTCCGATTTTGTTGCGGTGTTAATGACGTCACATCTACCAAGTCCTTACAGGTGTTTTTATACTCAGAAAAACGCCTAAGGGCAAACCAAAAATGTCAACGTGCACTTAACGTCGCACGACGTCTTGCCGTGTGTGTTTTTGAAATTTTGTACAAACCCGGAATTTTAGGAAGCTGACACAAAGACATGGGTCTTTACTCGAACGGGACTTTTTCAATAGGTATACATCTAGAAGCAGTACAATGGCATAAAGTGTATTTAATCACATATCTATTTATATTTTGTTTTAAGCGCATCGATTTTGGTAAGCGAAGGCAATCCGAAATCCAACTTCATTCAATAAAAAACATATTTATTAAAACTATATATAAAAGTTTTATATAAACATGTATTTCAAAATTATTTATGGTTTCATGTTTAAATAGATATAAAAAATATCGATTTGATAATGTATGGATGACATAATATTTCACAATATATTGATGCAAAACAAAATAAAACACACTTAGATAGGTACCCTAAGACATAGATATACTTAAAACAATAAATTCATTAAGAATATAGAATATGCAAAAAGTGCACAACTTTTGATGACGTCATCACTTACCGTCGTCACTGTCGTCATCAAGGTCATCCTGTCCGGTCAAGGCCAAGTAAACATGAGGATAAGTGTCGCTTATAGCTTCGATTAAGGCGTCATAGGCTTTGCTGCCTTTTGGATCAAGGATGTCAACCATTGCCTGTTTAGGGATGATAGAAAGAAAGAAAATATATTGTTAACCATTTCCTGTTCAGGGAAGATAGAAAGAAAGAACAACTTATTTTTAGACAGAGACGCTCCCCACTTTCATCCGTCCACCCTCCCTACCTCACTACCTCACCCACTCCCTTTCGCTCTTTAACATCTCTCGCACCCTTCCCGTCAACCCCCTCTCCTTTCCTCCCTATCTCTCTTTCTCTCTCTCTCTCTCTCTCTCTCACA
>LQRL01010442.1:3163-17312 GCA_001703475.1 Hydroides elegans | reverse complement strand
TATGTGATACAATCCAATGCTAGTCAGTTATACAATGTTTTATACTTGAATCGTATTTATGTTTGTATGCATGTTTTTAAATTGTAACAATTCAATCACATTATTCTATGTCCCGTACGAAGAAACAGAACAATATTTCAGCCATACATGACGAGGAATTTAACAAGAGTTATGGTTCTTACTCGGTCTTTTTTCTGACCGATAATGTTCCCGTTTTGGGTGAAATTCCGACAGGGTTTGCTCACAAATTTATGGGCGAAATTTTTATCGGTGGAATCTAGAGCCATATTAGGGTAAAATCTAGAGCCATATTATGGGTGGAATCAAGAGCCATACGTATCGCTCAGTGCCGAACGGGATATTTTCCTTCTGTCAGATTTCACAGAAGGAATGTTCCCGTTTTGGCCATAATTTAGTGGGTGATTTTTACGAATACGGATGTAATTAAGAGAAGGAAATTTTCCTCCTCTCAGTTGTGAGGGGGAATGTTCTGCGATTTTATATAGACTGAAAAGGTACTTTACAAATCCCTGAAATACATTATGAAAACTAATCACACACAAACAAATTTAATTTAATTAAACATTTTATTGCAATCATATTACGGAAATAAATTTCATGGCCAATTAAAATGAGATCATAACGTAAATACCATCTAATAAACAAAATAAACACTTATATTCACAAACATTACTCTTGTCCAATTAAAAACGAAATAATACTGTAAATGTAAAACAAATAAATTACCTGCAATATTGCAACTAAAATAAATGTAATTGGATGTAAAAAGCCACAATTTAATAAAAATAATGACACATTCAAGCGTCATTTACAAATCGAACTGCACAAAATGAAATAATCCACCCAATCACGGATTGGCAAGTCATTAACATATGAGATTAATATTTCATAATGAAAAATAACCAAGTACTGAAATAAACATCATTTGATATCGTTCGTAGGCATATGAATAAATCTATTGTTGCAGTCTTGCGAAAATAATCGGACATCTAAGACTCATGGAACAGTAATCGAAAGTTCTATAACCTAAGCCGGCAACGAGTTACACTTTTTCCTTTCCAATTGTTCGCATTTTCCTTCGGGCGTACGAGACGCCCTCGGTGATGGCGCTGTTGAGGTCCTTCTCTGACGGAGGTTTGAACCCCTGACCGTTGCACCACGCGTGCGAATACCCTTGAAAGGCCAAATAATATTCTATTTAGACCAGCCCTTTTTTTTCATTCTTTTGTTCTTATTTTTCACAACTAATCCCATAGAAAATTTGTCTTCGACCGAGTATAAGCTCCTAATTTTCATTACTTTTGGGACTTTTAAATTACATGCCATGACAGGCGGTTGGTATTTTTCAAAGAGTGTTTTCTAGTGAGAACAGGTACGTATGACACATATATATCTTACTGTTTCGTCCTAGTAAGCATTTTTATCACTTATATTGGTACATTAAATTTGAATATCGTGATTTTTAGAATCTAAAATGAAGCTTACGTACCTTTCATAACTTGAATTTTCTCAGGACACAGGACAGGACGAATATCGTCACCCTTCCTGCCCCTGCCGATGCCCTGACCGCGGGATTGGGCCAGTTCGTCCATGGAAAACAACTCAACCAGAAGTTTGCGTGCGACATAAACTCCAGGGTTGCTGTCTGTGCGTGCTCGTCGTATGATTGTGCGCAATTTGCTTGCGTTTACTTCAATGTCACAGCTCGACAGCAGTCGGATTGTCTGGAAATTACATGATACGAAATACTCTAGCATTAGCTTAATTTTAAGGGGTCAAACCCGAGATATGTGGCATATACATCTGAAATATTTGTCTGTTCCTCACCACATGCCACATATAAATCTGGGTATGTCAGTTCTTCCTTACAAGCTTTATTGTGGGTTCTCAATTCACGATTTACAAGTTTTTGAAACAACAATTTAGATTAACTTCTACAATATCCTATCACCTGTATTTGAACTCAAGCCTCGAACAGTTTTTTGACGTCACTGAAAGTTATACGCTTTATGAAGATATATATTTATTAAACGAATACCTCTATAATTACTGATGTAACGACATATGGACTAATGAAATACCTCTTTCGGGTTCTTGTTCGCAGGAATCGACACCATTTCGGCCTCATTCAGTTGAAGCTTCTGAAACATACCAATATTCAAATAAGCATGGAGGATTGATTTATGAGGTGCTGACTGTTCGGAGTCGCTTCTAATTGGGTTATTCATTTTTGTTTATATGAAAACCGTTGCGTATGTGCTTGTAAAGCGATTTATATTTCACAAGGGTTATTTGCAGTATGCATTCAGATACTGCATTCACATCATCTTTCAGGAAAAAAAACGTCATATCTTATTGTCCTATCAAACTGTGATCGAACTCGTGAACATACTAAATACCGAACATTTCCCTTGTTTTTAAATCTGCTCAGAAAGATACGAACGATAACAACAACGCAAAATCATCGATCTTTTAGATAGTTTACTAACCCTACTGCAGTCTGCCTTCTTTTGCGTTGGTGTCAGTCCCTTAAGTCTAGGTGACCGTCTCAACGGACTAAATTTGCAGATATTCTTGGGTGTGACAACGGTTTTCTCTGCAAACGGTGTGACCTCTGAAGGAGATGGGTGCTACGGCAAACAAATAAACTGGATTATAAGTTTCTGTTTAATTAATTTTCTCTATATTTTTCGGTCTTAAGTCACAATCAAAACTGCAACGTAACACGCACATATGAGCGGGAGATTGAGTCTTTTTTATGGATTGTCAGAAACCTATATACTTATAGTTTCATCTGTATATCGTTTAGATCGGGCATTTTTCACAATGAGTAATTGCTGAATGGTACTGAAAGCTATTTCAAAACAATTAAAACATTTCAAATCATCTCAATACCTGCATGTTCACGGGCGGGTTTCTCGTCACATCACTGCCTTGAAGTAAACCCAGATATGATGTCTGGCCTGTCTGCGAAGAATCCTTTAACATAAAATAGAACTTTTTTCACTAAATAAGCATATAAAGACATTAATTTATTTCCCTTCCTTAAACTTATTATTTCCCAATCATTATGCGAGCCTAAATACAACAAAAACAACATTATTTACAAAAAGGGCAAATCCAATCCCATGTTCTACCAACAGAAATTATTCTTGTTCAGTTCAAAGCCCCAATGTAGTCACTCCTAAAACTATTTTATCAAATTCTATTCTTATTCGATCAAATCAAACCGTCGTTTTGATAAAGTCGTGAAATATATATTATATTGGCCTAAATGTTCAAGGGTCAGATTATTGACTCACGTTTACGTAATATGAACGGCCTTCTTCTGATCTCAGCACAACATTTCGCATATAGGATTGGGCTTTATGGGTTGTTAGTATCCTGAATGCCTCAACTACCTCAGGCGGGATGTCTGTAATAAACATCACACATTTTACTTACTCTAAATCATCTTGAGATTAATATTTTTCCGCAGCCCCCAAACCCCATTCTGTTCTTAAAATGAAAATAGTATTTGCCATACTATAGCTTCTTTTAGCAAAGTTCAGTTAGGCTTCATTGTCTACAGAAACTATCGGTCTCACTTAACCCTATTTGAGGTTTCTTTAACAAAGTTATAAATATAAAATACACGTGCCTTTTTGCTCCTATTGAGATTATAAGTGTTTAAAACTCACGTGTTATCTCACATGACGTCACATCGAGGGGTGAAGTAGGAGGATCATCATGAAGAATTTTCCAGGAGTCACCAACTATGGCCGATGTGCTGAAGGATGAGTTGTTATTATGATCACTTGCCACTTGAGTGTCTGGGACTTTTGGTGTGCTTGAAACTACAGTTTTGATAATTTTATCTGTATGTTTTGTTCTCTCACTGGAGTTTGACACCGGACTTTCAAAACAGTTCAATGACAAATTGGTTTCGGTTGCGAGGGACAAATTGGGTTCCTTTCGAGTGTTCTCAATAGGGTCATATCTTTCGGCTCTTACGTCGCTCGGGTTTGTTTCGATTGGAACTGTTCTATCAGCCAAAGCGTCGAATAGGTTGTTTCGGATTGGGTCATTTCTATGGCCTGAGATATCGGCCCGGTTGCATTCGATTGGATTATTAGGGTCAGTGCTAGGTTCTAAAGGGACTGAGTTGCTTTGTTTTTCTAGACCGTTTATGATGTCTCTAGCATTAAGGTTATTGGGGTCTGTGCTTGTTTTCTTTGTTTTCACTTTTTTAACGACAGGTTCTTCCTGCTCTCTACTTTCACGAGCGCGCTCAGTCAGTTTAACTGTTCTTCTACCAGTCTTTGTGGCATTTGGATCAAAACTAAAAAGCTCCGGTGGAGGGGCATCTGGTATTGTTTCCAGTTTGGACAGAATTTTCTTTTGTGCTTTGTTGGCAAAGGTGGTCAGACAATTTTCGTCATCTGAAAACAAAACAAAGTTAAAATGTATAATCTGAACACAATTTTGTATGTTACTAGCTTTCATGTCTTTCAATTATATACCCTCCAGACTTTCAATTATTAAAAGAATCATCTGCACATAGAAAACCGCTGTTTTAGGAGGAATCGGCCACTTCGGCAAAATTTTGGTAACCGAATGTTGCCAAAACTGACAAAAGGCACCTATACACGCCAAGACCTTTAATTTGCGTTCACTCCCATGTCCATACGACCAACTGTTACAAAGATACTGCCTGGAAAAGAATCGATGACGGATGGACGGACAGACGGACACCCCAAATCTTTAAGCCCCCATCCCTTTTGGTTTTGGCCTAACAAGTCCATATAATCTTCCGTTCGCAAGGAAGCATTTGTGAAACACGAAAAGGACCCAACCGCCCATCCCCCTGATTCGAATGGATATTGTTTATTTCTTGTGATTTTTAGTAATTTGACCGGATTCAGTTATTTTTCCAGGGCTGAAACTGTCAAAAGGCACATCTACATATCTAGACCTTTCATTTGAGCCTATAACTAAGTATCTATGACCTTCCGTTTAAAAGTTCTAGCCCGTACAAGTTAATATGTCGAAAAGCCACTGATTTTGGACATTTTGGCCATATTCGGCCATTTCCGGTGGCCTATTTTGGCCGACATTATCATAAGGCACATCTACGGACCAAGGCTTTTCATTTGAGCATATACCCAAGTCTCTATAGCCTTTCGTTCAAAAGTTGTAGCCCGTACAAGCTCATATGTCGAAAAAAACACTGTTTTGGACATTTTGGCCGAAATCGGCCCCGTTTCTGGCTGCCTATTTTGACCGACATTGTCAACAGGCACATATACACGCAGAGACCTTTCATTTGAGCCTATACCAAAGTCTCTATGACCTTTCGTGTAAAAGTTCTAGCCGGTATAAGCTCATATGTCAAAACACCACTGTTTTTGGACATTTTGGTCTAAGTTAACCATTTCCGGTTGCCTATTTTGGCCGACATTGTCAAAAGGAACATTAACACGCCAACACCTTTGATTTGAGCCTACACCCAAGTCTCTATGCCCTTTCAAACACGGATTCTAGCCTGTACGAGCTCATATGTAAAAAAAACCACTGTTTAGGACATTTTGGCCAAATTCGGCCATTCCCGATGCCCTATTTTGGTCGAAATTATCAGAAGGTACATCTAGACACACAAGGAAGTATTTGTGAAACACGAACAGGTCCCAACCGCCCCCAAACTCCAAGGGGTATGGGTTTTTGTATATTTCAAATATATTTTCTATGAAAACCGCTAACTTTGGCCATTTTACAACTTCTGGTCGAATGTTTTTGACCGAAATGGTCAAAAGGCACATCTACGGACCACGACCTTTCATTTGAGCATATAACCAAGTCTCTATGACCTTCCGTTCAAAGGTTCTAGCTCGTACAAGCTCATGTCTTGAAAAACCCCTATATTGGGCTATTTTGGCCAATTTGACCACTTCCGGTGGGGTGGTTTTGACCGAAATGGTCAAAAGGCACATCTACGAACCAATACCTTTCATTTGAGCCTATAACCAAGTCTCTAAGACCTTCCGTTCAAAATTTCTAGCCCGTACAAGCTCAAGTCTTGAAAACCCGCTATTTTGGGCTATTCGGGCCAATTTGACCACTTCCGGTGGGGTGGTTTTGACCGAAATGGTCAAAAGGCACATCTACGGACCACGACCTTTCATTTGAGCATATAACCAAGTCTCTATGACCTTCCGTTCAAAGGTTCTAGCTCGTACAAGCTCATGTCTTGAAAAACCCCTATATTGAGCTATTTTGGCCAATTTGACCACTTCCGGTGGGGTGGTTTTGACCGAAATGGTCAAAAGGCACATCTACGAACCAATACCTTTCATTTGAGCCTATAACCAAGTCTCTAAGACCTTCCGTTCAAAAGTTCTAGCCCGTACAAGCTCAAGTCTTGAAAACCCGCTATTTTGGGCTATTCGGGCCAATTTGACCACTTCCGGTGGGGTGGTTTTGACCGAAATGGTCAAAAGGCACATCTACAAACCAAGACCTTTCATTTGAGTCTATAACCAAGTCTCTAAGACCTTCCGTTCAAAAGTTCTAGCCCGTACAAGCTCAAGTCTTGAAAAACCGCTATTTTGGGCTATTTTGGTCAATTTGACCACTTCCGGTGGGGTGGTTTTGACCGAAATGGTCAAAAGGCACATCTACGGACCAAGACCTTTCATTTGAGCCTATAACCAAGTCTCTATCACCTTCCGTTCAAAAGTTCTAGCCCGTACAAGAAAGCGATGACAGACGGACAGACGGACACCCCAACTCTATAGGCCCCCAACTTTGGGCTTGGGGCCTAAAAACCTTTCATTTGAGCATATAACCAAGTGTCTATGACCTTCCGTTCAAACGTTCTGGCCCGTACAAGAAAGCGATGACAGATGGTCGGACCGACGGACGGACACCACGACTCTATGGGCCCCAACTTTGGTGTTGGGGCCTTAAAAGTTCTAGCCCGTGCGAGAAAGCGATGACAGATGGAAGGACGGACAGACAGACTTAAAAACTATCTTTAAAAAAAATAATGATCACTTGACATTTTACAAGATCAATTGGTGATAGGAAAATGCACTTCTAAAGGCGATATTGTTTTTTTTACCAAATGAGATTCAACGCTTACATTCTCGTTAAATAAAAGGAAACAGCAATCTGCAAATATCACTTTAAAATAATCAGGGAATGAGTAGTTTATTTTTATTTTTATATCTGAATGAATATCCTTTTGAAATGACAGAATGTCGACAGAAACCAGAAAAAGTTTGGGCGATAATAAAGGCAGGTGTTCATTACACTTCGCTGAACGGACTTATGTGAAATGGGAACCAGTTCATACTAAGTCGCCATTTTGTGAACACTTAAAGAAATAATTTTGTACACTTCTTCAAAACACCTAATATTAAATGTTCGGCCGAAAGTATAATTACAAAATATGTTTAACAAAGGCCTTATCAGTCGAGAAATTAATAAATTTTATAAGATTGATAGATACTGATATATTAAAGATGACATTTTCGGATATTCTGATTTTTTTTACCTAGTTAAAATGGGAATCTGATTTGGACCTGGCGGCCATATGCAAGGACGTGTAGGCATTTCGTTATATAAATTATCAAGTGTGATGCCCAATATATCTCCATCAATAAAAATTGTTCGGCAAGGCCCTATCAACCATAATGTGAATTGAGTTTAAATGGTTGACATATACTGTTTTATTGCTGATGACATTGATGTGCACTTATTTGAAACAAAATTTAATTTCGAATAAAACATAACATCATGTGTACTAAGTAATGGCCGCCTACTGGTTCCCATTTTAGTGAAGATTTTCATACCAAAGGCCTTTATTTGGAAATAGGAAACAACATAATTGTACATCAAAATGGCGGATGGTGTATAGCTGGTACCTATTCAGATAGGTTTGATAAGTGTTACACTTGTTTGGCATAACAGATTTAACTTGGTGTTAATGTTATTCGGTCGATGAACATAATTTGAAACTATAAAGCCCGACTCTTGGTATGAACCCTGAACAATATCGATTGGAGCCAGACCGGGGATTTTTACGTTGTGCGGTAACAGTAATGATGACACATAGGGGTGCATGTGTTTTCCTCGTAAAAATGATTTCAATTTTATCGGAAATTCAATTGTTGATTCTGAGCTAGATATTTGTTTCAGAAGTATAAAAGGAAATATTTACCTGACACTTTTATGATGGTTCCATTAAAATGTTTTGGGCCCCATTTCATCGAAACCGTCTTTCCGACGACAAATTCATCATCAATTGTAAGTGTTTCATCAGTGTCATTCACAACACTGAGAGATGCATCTTCGTAAAAATAAATACAACCAAACATGATGCGTTTGAAAAAAAACAGCTTTAATTCTGGAAAAAAATCGGAAGTACATGTGATGGAAAACTGCCGGGAAAATAAAATTCATGCGCGTTTCTCTCTATGCTATTAATGATTTAAAGTCTTTAATAATTCAGACATAAACAAATATAACTAACATAATCATAAAACAGATATTTAAAACCTTAATCATGTTTCATTAATGAACCATTTATCATTTTAAGAACTATTTTTTAAGCGAATTTATTTTACACAAAAAAACTATGGATTCCGCGAATATGTTTTTCAATCTCAAGAAAGTCAGAGTGCCTCGTTAAATTGAGGTATAAGCTATGAATATTATCATTTCAACATTGATGCTTCATTCATAAGGCAGGATTTACTTTTAAATGTTGAATACAGTGACCCTGTTTATTGTTTATTTTTTCTTTTATATCCAAAATTGTTTTCTAAGAAGGGCACCCCACGAACTAAAGTGTTGTGTACTTTACGTTACACTGCTTTTAACACTGATCTTTAGAATATAGAATTGGATTTATTTTTTAATTATTTTTCTTTACAAAACGGTGTTCTCATTTTTGCAGATGACTTAATTGCTCATCTAGGGACCTAAAATCGGGAAAGGAATACCTTTTGAGAAACAAAATGAAATCGATGTTCGTTTATACACTACCATTTTTTGATCATATTTCAATGAGACACGTCTAGCTAAATGTTTCTGAACTTTATTATAAAAACAATTAAATAGTTTCGTAAAAAAGATCATATTGAACCAGATGTTCCTTAAAATCTTGTAGCTAAAGGTCATTTTTGAAAGTGTGTAGCGAGATCAAATAAGCAAAGGTACACTTTTTTAAGGAAAGCTCATGGGGTGTTCCTATTCTGAATGAGGGGCCGTGACTCCTAGGTAGGCGTATAGGTATAGAGGTAGAAAAATAACTCACAAACCGCTATAAAGTATATACAAAATCTGAATTCATATGGTTGTTTGTCCATTAAAAACTGAAGGGGATTGCAAAAATATTAGGTAAAACTCTTGATGTCTCCCTAGCACAGCCTTCTTCAACTAAACGTCAAAGGGTCTTTGCAAAGGAAAATTGAAATATTTTGTTTTCAACATTACGGAACATATGAAATATATGTTACGTGTTTGCGTATATTTCAAAGTTTTTGTAAGAAGTATAGAACTTAATAGACGTTACGTAAACTTAAAGTATGAAATAACGCGATAAACAATCAGAATGTTGAATAGGCCTCAAGAAAAAATTGTATTATTCCAAACCATTTTAACAGGTCAATATTTGCAAGAATAAGAATATAACCTGATAAAGATAACGTCTTTGGAAGATATGACTTATAAATCAGGAGTCAAAATGTTAATATAAAATGAAATTATCGCTAAAATGATCTATTTTACACAAAATTGTGTGATCTTATGCAATAAATTGCATATCAGTTAAAAGTCCCTGTTCATACCAACTTCTTCATTGATGTCATAGGGGTTTTATACGAGGACAAATCAACGCCATCTTATAAAATCTAGGGATGTGTCGATCCGACCAGGGGCTTGGTTTGGCGAAAAAGGTCGGTTCGGTTCTTTAGGGTCGGTGGTTTCGTATGAAACCCTTATTGAATAAGTTGCGGATATATGTGTTATTCTTTATCAGTATGGTTTAGCAATCACCTTTAAAGTCACTGCATTCAAGAAAAAAAAGAGTATTTCTTCCTAGTTAGATATTTATTGCTATATCAACCAGTGAAGACCATAATTTTCATTTAAAAATTAAAATCAAGTATCGTTTTTATGTTCTAATTTTTACTTTGACATAACCTGAATCAAAAATCACTCAATAAGTGTTCTTATTCATGAAACATAAACGATTCCCAATCGAAGTAAGTACAAAACAACACTGTCAGAACTATGTCTGACACCAGAATTTTGATCGTTTTATCTTTGGTTTCATATCACAAGATAACTTTCCTGTTTGTTTACATGTTCTCATTCAGACAAAGCATCATATCAACTATCTGAGGTTTTAGAGTGGGTCTAGAGGCGATCAAAATATAATAATAAATAAAAAGATCCTATTTTTATAATTAATTCCAGTATATCGTTTATTGCGGTGTGTAATCATATCACAATTAACGCATCCATGCCGGAAGAAGCATGACTTGTAGGGCTATTTCAAAATTGGAAACAGGGCACTTCTTCCCCCTAGGGAACTACCTCCCTTCCCCCGGCAGGTGAGCCGACCCCCTATCCCGCCCCATCCCACGAAAAAAGGAAAAATATATATTAATATCTTGCTTAGTTTTAAAAAAGGACATGAGAAAAATTCAATGCAGTATATGACATCAATATATTGATGACAACAAATTCTAGATTATTGTATAAACCTTTTCATCAATATTTATTTATCGCATTAAAGAAATGAACCAATTACTCATTTCGAAAATAATTTCGAGCGACTATGCATGTAAAAGCATTCAATTACAACATAATCTCGGGGCATCTTACGGATTATAGTCCAATAAAAATTATAAAATGTGAACTTTCTAATGATATAAATATACCATTTTGTTTCTAAACTATTCTAAAATATCCAAAAATAATCACATTTTTTCCGTTCACATGTTAATGAGGCATTTCGGTGTGCTTACTCTTTCGGTACTCGAGCATTTTAGGTAGAAGCTCGACAGGACGACACACGATTCACCATTTGAAAAAGGTTCATTTTCTGTTTTGATGTTAGAACACCCAATAAAAACTCAGATTTCGTTGCGTGAAAGCATTTATAAGAGAGGAGTGTCAGGGTGCTTCTTATTTTGCCTCCACCACTTTAAGTACAACTATTTGGTCAGAGCGGCAGGCTCAAATTCTGATTATGTCATCACTAAATGTAAAACCATCCCAATATGCACATCCATAGTTATGTAACGGGAATGTGCTAAAAATATTCCGTGAGCATTTTAATGACCATATCGCTAGTCTTAGGGAGATTAAAGAGAAATCAAAGAAAGGGCCATTTCCCCACAGTCTGGGTCAAAACGCTGTTGGAGGTATATTGGACAGGAGGAGGATGGGACAGTCTGACGCCGTAATTTAGCGAATTTAGCATATAATAATTAAATGAAAATTAAATGATGAGAAACTAGAAGGAATGGGCTTACCAACAGCGTTGTCAAAATGCTCATATATTTAAAAGCACCTCAGTTATACCAAGTTAGAAAACGCCTTAATTCAACAAAAATGCATATGAATACATACCGCATAAAATGTGGAGCCGTGTTGTTGGGCGCTTGTTTTGTAATCACAACTGGTTAAATTGACCACAAAGTCAGTCATTTTATCAATGTTCATTCAGATATGGCGTCTATGATAAATAATATGCCAATAAATTAAAACCTATAGTTCGATTTGATGAGAGACGGAATCATTAAATTTGCATTTCAATCACCATTTTTCTCAATGTCTTTTCCATTTTATGTACTATACTTATTTGTCGAGTATGTTATTTATCTTCCCATCATGTTTCATCCTTTCGTCCATCTTTGTTTAGAATTCTTTTCGTCATCCATGGTTTTCTTTTTTCTCTGTCAACCCAGATTTTGTAAAACAAAAAATTGGTTTGTGAGATCGGATGGTGTCCTCTGCCGTTAGTTAGTTATTCAATAAACTTTATTTTAAAAGTAAATCTCGTATTGCAGTTTTGGTCACAGAACTTTTAAACTTTAACACAAGCCTCTATATGGTCACCCTTGTATGGATTGTGCTTTTGATTACGATCAGACCATTGTAGTCGCCATGAAAGACTGCGCCATTTCCGCCCAATTTGGTCTTATATATTTAGTAAAAGCTCTTAGCTACTAAACCTATCTTCTCCCACAGATTTTGATTGTAGAGCTTCCAAATTTTAACACAAGCCTCTATATGATAATCTCATAATGGATTGTGCGTTTGATGACGATCGAAACGTGGTGGTCGCTACGGTGGACTTTCCGCCCATTTTTGTCTTATGTATAGAAAAAAAACATCGCATCGATTCGGATATTCTTTAGAAAAAATCGATATACATAATGCACTCTTGTGACATATTCATTTTTGTATGCTGATACGTAGCAAGAGGGACTTGTAGTTCAGTTGGTTAAGCATAGGGTTCGTGATCATTAGGTCGTGGGTTCGAATCCCAACTGGTATAGATATATTTCCCACCTTGTACAATATATTACAGCAGAAGTTACAGAAAAAGATTATATGTGACTCAGTTAGGCATAGTCCCGTATTTTTATGTACTTGCCCACTCATTGCATATATTGTAGAAAAGTTACTCATGTGCAAGAACTCAAATACCTAAAGATATACACTAAGGGTGGGTTATTGTCAAACTCTTGACAATCTAAGCACATCCTGTCCATGTGAGATTTGTTAAGTTTAACAAGTGTTTTCTTTATATCATAATCAATATGAAGTGTATAGGCATTATATTTGTTTGAACTAAAAAAAACGAGCAAAAAAGAGTTTGACATAATGTTTAGGTTATCGTAAAAGCCTCTCCGCTACTCATATTAAGTTATGCATGAAAAAAGAAACCGTTGTGTTTATTCATTTTATTGTCGGAAAGTTTGGCCTTTACAACATTTTGTCACCATATAGTAATGGTCATGAAGCTGGTTCTTTAAGGTGGTAGAAGCCAATTGATTTTGACTTGATAACTAGAATATAATACATTGGAGGTAGTTGGTGAGTGGTGGTCATATTGAATTTGGCATTTGAAAATGGGTTTCGCAAAAGTCTGTAATGTGATTAGTTGAATTTTATATTAATCATTTTAAACACAATGAAATTGGCGTTGCATACAGCAGTGATCATTTCACAACGGTGAAAATGCAATCTTACAGTTTAATCACATTCAAGTGTGTTCATGTATCATTGATTTTTATTGATTGTTATATGATTTTTTATCTGTTTTAGTCATACCAAGAAACGGCGAACTGAGATATAACATAGGCATCAGAGATGCAAAGCCCCCAGCCTATGCAAAATAACCTTCATCGCGAATATTTGTCAATAAAAAGAGGCAGGTCAAACGAAATATTTTTTTTCACAACGACTTTCTTACAAGGCCTTTGTCACAACGGCTTTCTCACAACGTCTTTCTCACAACGTCTTTCTCACAACGTCTTTCACACAACGTCTTTTTTTTCACATCGTTGCCGTTACATATTCTTCCACACAATGTAGTCCTCACAACGTCACAATATATGCGTAGTCTTTCTGTGTTGTACAAATGTCCCAAAATATCTCAAATTTGTCTAAGTTTAGTACGCTGTAATTTGCACATTTTAAGATCGATCAAACTGAAACCTCGACATTGCACATCTGCAATATATATTCTTTCAGTGTGTGAAGTTTCAGAGCCCTAGGACAGAGGCTTCATACCAAAGTGTCGCGGACAAAGTGTTGTATAAATATCCCGAAATATCTCAAATTCGTCTAAGTTCAAACCCCGTAATTTCGACAATTTTTGGTCGATCAAACTGAAATCTCGACGTTGCACATTTGCAATAAATATTTATGCTCTGTGTAAAGTTTCAGAACCTTAGGACAAAGGCCTCATACCTAAGTGCCGCGGACAAAGTGTTGTATAAATATCCCAAAATATCTCAAATTCGTCTAAGTTCAAACCCTCGTAATTTCAACAATTTTTGGTCGATCAAACTGAAACATCAACGTTGCACATCTGCAATATATATTCTTGCTCTGTGTAAAGTTG
>LQRL01010414.1:0-12958 GCA_001703475.1 Hydroides elegans | reverse complement strand
GGTGGAGGGGGGGGTGGTAAGGGATATAGTGTCCGATTTCAATTTAGATTTTGACTCAGGGCTGACAATTTCCTGAGTACCGTATGTGTTTTGCTGCAATTCTTAAGATTATTACCTTCTTTCGGCATAAGAATATTCCCGTTTAATTCTGACCTTCGCTCATGTCCGAAACTACTTAAAGTTCTTTGATAAAATAATCGCCAGTGAAGAAACCACCAAGACTATGGTTGGTTTACATACTCAGAAAACTGGAGCGCGGTCCAGTTTTGACAGATAACCACGAACAACCAAGATGGATACGTGCATTTAATCAGTAATTCTCGCTGAAAACCCACCGAGTCGACCCCCAGGATGGACCTTCACCAGGGTTGGTTAATACTCATTATCTACACATGATAAGCATCCATATCTAGCATATGGCTGTTTAGTGGTCCTTTCCTAGGCAGTTTCATTGCCTTTTTTGCGTTGGGCATTGCTGCAAGATAAGATTCTGGCATTTGATAGGTTGGATGGGATAGATGGATGAGGTGCTGTTTGGCAGTGATTAGCGCACTGTCCAAAGAGGTTGCGACCCATCGGCAATCCATCTTGGTTGGATGGGCTCTTGTTTGATAGCTACCTATCATATATCTTATAGGCATGACTCGAAATATACATTTTTTGTTTTGTTTGTTTTTATTGTATTTTTGGTATTTTTCATATATAACGTACATTTACATTCATACAGACAGGAAAACATGGACATTACAAAACAAAAACACGACAACACACAATGCTTCTATTATACTTGCAAAATGAAAAGTTTCATCGACATAATTTTTAAAAAAACTATTTGAATAGCAGTATTATGGCTTATTAATTGATATATATGTACAGCTAGATTTAACAAGTGTCTTGTGGTTGTTCCATTTTACAGGGAAGTATTTCTCAGCGAGAGAATTATTTTTTTCGGACTCGAAATATACATGGTATTGGTTGGTATATCTGCATACGGATAGGGTCAATAAACACCAAAGATTTCGCATTTCTAGACTTTTAAATTGTGATGTTGTGAATAGTTAGGATTTGCAGTTCTGCTTGATTATTTCATACTTTTCCAATTATCCTTATATGTTTCATTCTCCATATGCTTTAATAAGGGTATTTACCCCCGGAAATATATTGTGTAAGACACTTGAGGCCAAAGGAAAAAGCAAAGTCAAATTGAGTAACGGTACATTCCTTAAATATTGACAATAACACCTCTATGAATCTTAATGAATGAGGAATGTATGCTCAATCGGGATAATCCCTAAATTAAGATAAGTTTATAAGTTTACAATACAACATATAATCTTATAAACGATAGATAATGAAGACGCTTTTAACAGAGACATTCTAAAGAGAATGATAATTGCAACTGTTTATCATTGAAGGTCGCAACTTGAAATTGTCACGTCTATTTGAAACTTGTTGCGACCGCAAAGTCGCAAGATATCTTGAGCTACATAACTTAGGTTATGAGATATATAACAATTGTATTTAAACACAGTTTTAAAACTGCAACCTCTTCCAAACTCACCTCCATTGTGGACGGGCGCATCACTCTGTGTCATCTGCTTAAAATTGCTCTCCAAATACCGAATACTCGCCAACATGTTCCCATTAATCTCCTTCTGTTTCTCCATAAAATGCCGCACAATCTCCTTCTCCAGAGTTTCATTGAATCTCACCGAAACCGCAGCTTCCAATTTCTCTTCAACTCTTGATATGGATCTCCTTAGTCGTTTCATTTGCCGCTCGTGATCATTTAATACTTTACTCTGTAACTGGACGGTTTTCGATAAATTCGCTACTTTATGCATCAGTTCGCTTATCGCAGCATGTTGCGGACTATCGCTTAGTACAGTATTATGGCGTAAGCGCCTGACTTCCGTCCGCGCGCTTTGTAACGCCATGCGTTCGTGTTGTGATTGTGACGTCATAATTCGTTCGGTGGCGTCATCATTACTTGTGACGTTGTATGCGGTCGATAATAGGGCGGTGAGATTGTTTTGACACGTGGAAAGTTCTTTGATGCGTGCGTCGATTGTGGATTGAGTTGAATCCATAGTTTCCATGCGCGATTTGAGGGTGACGATGTCGTGTTGGATCGTGTTGGATTCGCTCGTTAAAATCTCCATACCTGGATTTAAAAAAAAAAGATGGGATGATATTAAAATCTCAATTTGCCATGTTTTAATAAATGCAAGTTTTAAATTGTTGTGATCATCGTATTCTAACAAAGCTACAAAATTAAAATTTTAAGTATATAAACATGAAACACGCTGAAACTGTATCAAATGTTGAACTAAAAAGGGAACGTCTTGATAAAGGGGTGATCTCATCTCATCAACGATGCCGGATTTCGGATCCATTTCAATTAAGTTGGAATACAAGACAACGGAGATGTTAAAAAAACATAATGTCATCAAAAGATAAAAACGTCACCACAAGGCTAAAAAAAGCCATGAAAACATCATCAAAAGACTCAAACAGGTCATGCTAAAACTAGAAGGTCAAGACAAGACTCAAATGTCTCAAAAAACAACTAAGTCACTCTTACCCTTATTATACTCATAATGCGACGCCAGCAGCTGTATGACGACACTTTGCACCTGACTCAGCTGTGCACATGTATCCGGATTCTCGTCGATTTCATTTGTCAATACAATATTGCGACGATCCGGAATGGCATTGTCCGAAGGTTCGCGATCGACGCCGTTAGATTTCGGATCCAGAGACGAGGCATGGATGGGAAATATGCAGTTTAATTGCGACAAGATTGTAATTAATATGAACTTAGTTTTTATATTCATAGTCATTCCGTATATATGTTTGCAATGTAAGGCACAAAATCGAATTAGCCTCGATTGAAATATTGAGTAGATAAATTCGAGAACTATTTCATGGCAGTCTTGATTAGACAATTATCCAGACATGCATAGATTATCGTCCATATATACATATATATCCTTTATATTACCTTTGTTTAATAAATAATTATATTTGTTCCAACATTTATGCTTCGCCCTCAAATTTCTGTTATCCTTTCGTAATGCAATTTATTATGTCACAAAATAACTGATTTTTAAAGCCCGTTTCATTTGAAATTGAAAGTAATATGCACGTCCTGCGCTTGTAAAAAAAAAACACAAAAATATGTTTGTCTCTTCCTTAGTTTGATAACGCTTTACTGTGGTGCATAATCTCCGGTGATGCTTTAACTGTCTTATTCCCTTTCGCATCTAATTTGCCATGCAAAACACAAACAAACCCTATACGCTGCAACAGCAAATAGTCGCATTCACGTTTTCAACATTGCAATGCTGATGTTTTGCTTTACATGTATGCACGAATTTCTCCAACTGAAGCGAATTGTAATAAAACCCTAGGTGTTAAGCTGACTTGATTTGATGAGGACACTCATTATTGGTTTTGTAGTCAAACTCTGTCCCCATTTTGCATTGTTGCATTTTCCCCATAAACATACAATGTCAATGGTCACCTGCTTAAAATTCGCACTCTCTATAGCAGGTTATTGAGTTTTATATATTACATAAAAAATCCGCGATTTAACAGCTAGTAGGAGGTTAAAAGTGGGGTTTAATGATTTTATTTGACGCTGTTATGTCGTAATTTGTTCATGTTGATGTTAAAAACTCTTGAAGGAGTGTTAAACTCAAATCAAATATGTCACCAAATGAAAGAAACTAAGTTGTTTTGCATTTAGCCTACTAACGCGAGGTTATGCTAGACGTCAATTGTTTCCGTGGATCGAGGAAGAATCGGGATATTTTTGTTTGATCTTTAATGTAGTTGGCTCGTGAACAATTGATTCTTCTATTTATTTATACAGTATTTCATTCTCTCGTTGTAGAGAAAAGTTGTTGGAAAATGACTTCTTTTATTCCGAGATCGTCAGATTTGGCAAAATATCTGAAGTTCCCCTTAAAGTCAATATTTTGCGATTTACGAATATACATACAAGAATAGCTAAATCAATTGACCTTTTGACGACTTCATAGATTAAATCATAGCAATTATTACACTATTTTTTTTTTTGAAAAAAAAAATAAACAAAAACAATTTAATTGTAAAGTAACATGGATTTTAAAGAATGCATGTTTGTATCAATTATGTAGTCATGTCGTAACACATAGGGAGCAGTCCACTAAATATTCAGGAGTAACACTTGTTCCATGAATTAATTACATGTTCTATGAATTGATAACCACTTAATCTGAATAATCAGCATATCTGTCAAAGGCACTGCTAATAAAGTGTTTATTAATCCCCCGGAATATTCTTTCCGTGTTTGGGTGGTCAACTTATATCTCATTTGACAATTATCAAAATAGAAGAGTTCCGTGCAAAAAGGTACTAACTAAATTAAAAACACTTTTGCATTTAAATAAAAATGTATTGTGTCACTTGATCCCTAATCCATATCAATTTCCAAAAGCAAGATTTTTTGTGGAAAAAAAAATCAATTGAAAATCACTTTATGATTAGCCATTTCCGTTCTGTTTGGAGTCATTTTTCTGAAATGCACGGAACCCTCCCCAATTAGTTATTAGTTGTATGGTTTAACGCTTATCGCATACTGTTCACTTAATTAATGTCTCCTAAAATGCAATTAATAAAATAGTTTATGATTTATCATATAGCATCTACTTGTGATGAGCTGTATATTTACGTTATTATTCTAATACAATACATATGTCAAAAAAGAATAAACTGAGATCATTTCAACAGTCAAATTTCATATATATCATTATAAATTCGAAATTATCATGTTAGGTTTAATTTTTATACAGATCAAATCGTAAATCATAAATATTTATGTATAATATCTGACCTGTTCTTGCCATGTGTTACTGATAATACACTGGCAAAAATTCATATTCAATAATACATTCTGACACTATTAATATTGAAATGCATTTATACGCCCCATAAAAATGTCTAATTAATTGTTATGCATAGCTGTAATTTAAGATGGCTGTTGATATATAATACTTTATTACTAAGGTTAAGCTTTTTGGTGTGATACTATTGTGATTTTGACATACAGCGTATGTAAATCACAATTGTTACAAAGAACTGTAATTTTACACCCGATTTTAGTGTAGATTTAGCATGGCCTTTCAACTTATAAAGTTAGTTTGCATTTCAATTTGTGGAAAGACGATATCACACACATATATGTACATGAACAATTTATTTTTCGAAAACAGATAAATAGAACTGTAAACCAGTAAATGCACCACCCAAAAACGCGACCAGTTTTTGAACCATTTTTTATTCGTCATAGTAATAGCACTATAACTAAATTCATGTATACCAAAACATAGATTATGGTCATACTTGATAAAACATGGTCATAATATATGTTTTGGTGTAAATAAATCTATTTGTCGTGGTGTTGCTATGATAAGCAAAAAGTGGTTCAAAAACTGGTCGCGTTTTAGGGTGGTGCATTTACTGGTTTACAGTTCTACATTCGAATAAAATTGTAATCCGGAGTGCATGTTAATTAAAAAATATTCAAAGCTCTACTTAATAACCGTAACTTTATTTCGCTGGCTTTGTGATTTATTACTATTCCTAATACATGGGATAGATAATCGAAAATAAGAATATCATATCTTACTAATAAAAGTTGTATTTGAACATTCGAGTTTAAATGCATTGATTTTTTTTTTAACAAGTGGAATTTAAGTTTAAATAAATACCGTTTATGCGGCACAATACTAAAATAAACCCATTTTGTAAAGGAATTTATTATGAACATGCATTAGAATAGAGACGGCAGAATATAAACCCGTCAAAAAAAGAAACCTATATTTTTTTCAAAATATTTTTTTTTCAACTTTCTCGATTCGTACAACAATGAAATTTTGCATAGGTTTAGTTCAACCATTTGGTTACATGAATGTGAAGTTTGAGTATTATTGTTGCTTTAAAAATGCCCACAATGTGTCAAAGTATGGACCGGGGGTATGCAAAATTCCGTGCAGAATCAATGGACATTCCCGTTTTGTGTCTTAGATCCATCAAACTAAATTTTTATCTTCGATCTTTTGATGAAAAGGTAATTTTAACTGCAATTTATTATTAAATTTAACAATTATTGGACATGGTCCACCATATATTCGCTAATGTTAAATGCGCATTCCACCTGGTTTTCGAGTAAATCGTTCTGACGGTTTCTGGTAAAACTCCATATTTCTCTGCAATATGATTATATTTTTATTCATTTCGGATCAAAAAGTAATGATTTGTCATAAATTGATACTTGACCATCAGACTTACATGAAATTTCGATACACACAGTTGTAAATAAGACAATTCTAAAGAGTTATGCCTATCACTTCAAGCACACAATGCATGACTGGACATCGATTTTGCGTGGAATTTTGCATACCCCCACTCACTTCTTTCACACATTGTAGGAAAATGGTAAATGATAGCAATAATCTAAATCAATATTTGTGTTAACAAATGGTTAAACTATATGTATGCAAAATTTTATTTTAGCAAAATTGTCATAAGTTTATTAAAAATCGGTCTGGAAAAAATATAGGTTACTTTTTTTGACGGGTATATAAAAAAATCTGAAATCTAAATTAGAAGCCTTTTCAGTTGTAAATTTTAATACCCTTTCATTATGACTTGTAAGCCTCGTAAATCTGTCGTCGACGATAAATTTCATACCAAGCTTTTATTTATTCGCACTGACTTCTGTCACAAAACCATATGTCATAAAAACACCCGTGGACCCTCCATACCTGTTCAAAAGGAACAATCGGTTTATCGCGCATTTAAAGAGATATTTCAAACGTAACTCTTAATTTGATGAAGACTTGGTGATGTAGCCTTATAGCGATAAATAAATTATGAATATGTTACAAGCGAATTTGTCAAGTGTATTAACTAATATTTGGAGATAATAGGTGTCTGCCCTAAGTATATCCCGAGACAATCTTGAGCATCATGTCATACAAGGTTGAGTGTAATCATTGTCAACATTTTGATTGAAACAGTGGTGCTGCGATTCTATATTTTGATTAATGGGCACTCGGTTTACTTGAATTGACAAAGAATTTTGTAGATCTGATAAATACAATGACTATTATACAATAGATGAATACCATTATCTAAGCATTTAAGGTCAATAATTATTTCAATCCTCGGAATTCTCCACGTTCAATGTTTCCGGGATAGGAAAAACCTTTTGGGCAAGAAATGTGCAACCACCGTTTACAAACCATTCATTGCTGAGTATCCTAGGAATATTTATACGAACTCCCCATATACCATGATTGACCATTCACTCCATTTATACATCTCACCTTATATGTTTCAGGCGCGATCCTCGTGTTCCTCCCGGGCTATGATGACATCGTGACGCTGAGAGACTATATTTTGGAGGACAAGCGCTTCTCCGACAGCAACAGGCAAATATATTATTTAATATAGGCTTAGATTAGCATGATGTTTAAAGCTATTTTCCATACAAGTTTAATACTTTGCAAAGCAGAACCTGTGGACCGAACACCTGGACCCGCGTTAATTATTCCATTTATGCGAGTGTAATTTATAAAGAAAATACAGAGTTCGATTCTTCGTTTTAATCGTGTTCGGTTTTACAAGGCTCTCCTGCATTTAGTTTTGTCAAGTCAATGCTTTAACGAGTTTATACACTAATGGACGCTAACAAAATTTCTCTCAGATCCATCATCAACATTGCCTCTTCCGCAGATGATATTATAGTCAATTGTATACATTTTAAGCATTAAGATTACGATTTTATAGATACATCATCTACACCCTACACTCGATGATGCAATGCTCCGACCAGCGACGCGTCTTTAAGACACCGGCTAGTGGCGTAAGGAAGATCATTCTGTCGACAAATATCGCCGAGACGAGTGTGACCATTAATGATGTGGTGTTTGTCATTGATGCAGGAAAAGTCAAAGAAGTAAAATGTGTTTTATGATAATCGGTTTACGGTCGCTAATGGAGGATTCGAATTATTCTTTAAAGGTAAAGACACGCGCTTGTGGATTTTTTCTCCGTCACAGCGATATTCAAAGAAAATATAGTAAACCCTGCGATATTGCGTTCGCAGTGTTGACTATATTTTCTTTATAATATCGCTGTGCCGCAGACAAATTTCACAAGCGCGTGTTTTTACCTTAATAAGATCTTGCGTTAATCTCACAGTGCTACTAACACAGCGAATTCAGAAACATATCCCTTAATTTTCAACAGTTTCGAGTTATACAAAATGTTAATGTGCATTGGCGCGGATTTAAAACAAGAAATTACGTTTAATGTTTATGATAAAAACTGATAAATGCAGATTTCTGTGATCAGTATTAAGGATTACACCAAGACGACAGTTGTATATGCCACCATGCGGACCGTTAGTTTTACGGATCCTCAATAATTTTTCAAATTTATGTTAGCGCAAATGTTGATCTTTGTGTACCTATTTAAGATATACATGTATAATTTAGTATTATTTTTGTTTTAGATTTCCTACGACGCACTGACGTCAGTGACGATGCTCAAGAGCCACTGGGTGTCGCGAGCAGCCGCTCAACAGCGTCGCGGAAGGTTAGTGTTAACAAGACATGGACCAGAATTCCCTTTGATTTTTCACTTCTTTATGCAATAACCAGTTTTTGTGAAAACAAGCACAATGTGCATTGGTATAGAAATGCGGATATTCAACAAATTAATCATGCACGCATTTTGCTTTAGAGATCGAAGAAATGAACTGATTTTAAGCGTTTTTCTGTTCCATATGCGCTCATATAATGACGGGTATATCGATGCCTGTATACTGCAATAGAAACACTTTCCTCGCATTTCTAGGTTTTACAAGGGACAAGTTCATTTGAAGCCAATTTATAAAAATGATTGGCATTTTACAAAGGAATAAACCGGTAGTACCATATACGTATATGTGTCAATCGTGAATCGAATTAAACTTAATGAAGTCTATATTTTACCTTTACAATTTTCAGAGCCGGTCGCTGTCAGGAGGGCGTCTGCTACCACCTCTTCAGCAAGGCTCGATACAGCACCTTCCTGGACTACGCTGTCCCGGAAATCCTTCGGCAACCCCTTCAAGGCCTTTGTCTCGATACCAAACTCCTGGCTCCGGTTAATACATCGATTGCCGACTTCCTGGCAAAGGCACCCGACCCACCGGCTCATCTGATTATACGCAATGCTGTGCATCTACTTAAGGTTTGTAAGGATGAGGGAAGAAGAGGGTGGATCGGGGAGTTGCAAACTGGCTGAAAAACACATGATGAGATTTACTTGTCAATTGTGATTTTGTCATTCGTGATTTCCTTAGATTGTCAAAACAGTTTTAAGCAGTAAACGTTTTTGCCCAGAAAAAAGTGAATTACATTCAGTGATACCAATAATAAATGTCCAAATAATACGAACAGATTTGATGTTAACAAAATATAAAATTAGAAATTATTCATTTGCACTACATGTAATTATCACTTAATTCGCAATGACCGGAATCAAACTAAAATCAATTCAAAGTTAGAAAGCCGTTTGAACCAGTTAACCAATAGTACGATTGTTTCCTTCCAGCAAATGGACGCTCTGGACCCTTTTGAAGATCTCACCGAGCTGGGCCACCACTTGGCCGACCTTCCCTTGGAGCCGAAATTCGGAAAGATGATTCTCTACGGTGTGGTGTTGAAGTGCTTAGACCCCGTGCTTACGATTGCTAGCACCATGTCCTACAAGGACCCATGTACGTGAAGTTTTCATTGAATTAAATAGCAGGCCTGTAGAATGTGGCATTGTCTTGTTGAAGTTACCAGTTCACTATCTCGGAAAATCTCTCGGAATTATTGAGCAAAAAAAAAAAGAAGGTGAAGTTTGTAGAACACATGATTGTTAGCAAGTTTAGTATATTAAGAAAGTGTGAGAATGTACGGGATGATTATCTTTGGTTAAACATAACTTAAATTGTCGTGAAAATTCAAATTGGTACATATTTTCAACATGTTTAACTGTTGAAATGGTTAGTCGTGTCGTTGTGTAAGTATGGGTATGTCATTCGAGTTGCCAGACAGTATTATTATCAATCATGTTGTACACAGATAAAATTATTAGTCATAATGCGATCAATCACTATGCATCCTGCCAACTATTTACACATGTTTCTCCTCAAGTCCTGCTCCCGGCCGTGCCCAAGCTAAAACGAGCGTCGCAGTTCGTCAAGCGCTCGTTCGCCGATCAGACATTCAGTGACCACATGTGTGTTCTCCGCGCTTTCCAGGTTAGTACATTAATGTGATGGTCATTTAATGCCAGTGGTTCAATGAGAGTTCAAGACCCTAGATGTTAGACTTTGTAAAATACGGATTTGTAAAATGGAAATTCTCAAGGTAGAAGTCAATTTCATATGAAGTAAATTGAGAAATGTTTTAAAGCATTTATCTATTTACATTAATCATGTACATTTTGTGGAATACAGGCATGGCAAAAGGCGAAAATGGAAGGATACGAAAGAAGCTTCTGTGACAAGAACTTCATCTCCGCATCCACGATGGAAACCATCATGGGCATCAGGTAAATTAAAATATTATTCTTACCAGTACTAACCTCGATTACTTTAATTTAAACCCGTCTTTTGCATTTAAAAAAGTTATGCGTATAGTTTTCATTAAATTTGTGGTTTGCATGCACAGATACAGTGACCATAAACTGTAGGAACTTTAGCTTGGGAAATAACATATAAAATGTATTGATTAAAATCCAAATATAAATATTAGCCATGATAAAAGATTCAATATATCCGGAAACTGTTAGTTGATTCTTGATGCGCCTTTATCTACAGAAAAAATACATTATCTTAATTATCGTTTAAGCTGTTTGTATTTTTACCCTGATATATTTTGATGTCAATAACAGAACTGCCATCCTGGGCCAGCTTCGTGCTTCGGGCTTCGTTCGTGCGAGAGGCGGTGGTGACATTCGCGATCTGAACACTAACTCGGAGAACTGGGCTGTGGTCAAGGCAGCCATGTGTGCTGGAAGTTATCCGTGTATTGTGCGGGCGGACCGCAAGAAGGGAACGCTCGTATCGGCGTAAGTGTTTGAAAAGGACTTGATCTCTTTATATGCCTTTGATATTTTCAAAAGATATCGATCAGCTTACGGTTGCGCATGCGCAAAAATGATCATGTTTCATTGTTCAAAAACAATCAACAGTGAATCCTTCACAAGATAATACAGAGTACCAGGTAAGCTTGTTTAGAACACTAATAGTGGGAGTTTCGATTATATCGCACTTTTTTTAAAAAGCAAACATAACCCCTTCGACATTAAGGATGTGGGTCCTGATCATGTTCACTGAATACTTGTTGAAAGCAGATTTTACATAAATATAAAAAACAACAATGCACTCATAAAGGTTTTCAAATATCTCAGAAGGAATAATTGCCTCAGACATTTCTATCGAACCTTGATTACCTATACATTTCCATATTTGAAAAAAATATATATTATTTAACCTACAGCAAAGAGAACAAGATCCGCCTGCACCCCTCCTCCGTTTTGGGCGCCCCACCCGACCAAGTGATTTCGTCGCAGGCCGAACGCAAACAGTTCGTGCACTCACTGCCCACCGACTGGCTGATTTATGAGGAGATGACACGAACGCATCTCATATCGCAGGTAAACCAAAAATGCGACCATCTTCATCTCTTTCGTTCTAACTCTAGCCTTCGTCTTTTGCTCCTCCTAACTTTCTTCCCATCTTGAAAAGTTTTGTCAAAATAACAAGATCGCTAACAATACCTTTAAGGCCGGTCAGCATGGTAATGCTGTAACATCTACCTTGATAAGTTAAGATCCGTCCTCATCATACTTTGCTCGCTAATAAACGTATTCGTTAAAAATAGTTTGTCTTGATAATACAACTAAAATTCTCATTCTTGTTCAGGTCAAGGCATGCACGGTTGTATCCTCTCTCACTGTTGCGCTGTTCGCTGGCCCAGCCAAGCTGCCAACTGACGTCGTTAAATCCATCGAGGACACACACATGTCGCAAGGTGAGATACCTTTAAAGTTACTTATACATGTGAACATGTCAATAATGCATGTTGGCTGGAGGCTATGATGCAAAGTTTTCAATTTGATTTGAGTAACCAGAGGTATGTATCATAAATTGAGGTGAAGAAACGATAAGTACCGTGTAATAACGTGTTTATAGCAAAGCCTTATGCACTGAACAATTCGTTTTTTTTTTTCAGACGGTTTGTGATAAACTCAGACCTGAATTTAACCAGCATCGCAATTCACCTGCAACATCTTATATAAAAACGTATTCTCACGCAACATAATATTATTATGCTAGTGAATCCGTACATTGTTTATTTCCAGCGGCTGGCGGCATGGTAGCCGAACCCGTCTATGATAATACAAGTGATAGTGATGAAGAAGAGGGTGATGAAGGAAGTGGAATGCGCATTGTCTATGCCTTGGATGATTGGATCCAATTTAGGGTCGACTCAGAGGTGAGTACACCAAAATCAGGGGCGTATAAACATGTATCCCTAGTCTTTATCTAAAATGGTATAGGCCACAGTATTAGACCGCGTTAGCGCAAAAGTTATTGCGATATGTCGTGAAATCAACCGCAATCATAATATCCGCAATAATATATCGCGATACATATATCGTGTACGTTAAATGGGTGCATTATACAAAATTCTTTTCAAGTTGCCAAAATGGGCAATATCTTGCTTTGATCCCCTTAGGGGAAAGACAGTTCAAGAGTACATAATGATATTTTTTCGTCCCTAGGTCGCTACGCTCGCTTGTTACTGGAAACGGGTGCCTAAACCCTAACAAGAAATTTAAACATATTGAAATCGTTTCTTTT
>LQRL01010364.1:0-16267 GCA_001703475.1 Hydroides elegans | reverse complement strand
ATAAATATTTTCGTTCACATAATTTTCAAATCATTATTTTAGATGGACAACAGAGCACCTCAGTCGGTATTGGAGAGAATCCTCATGCTGAAGCAGTTGGACTTGGATGGTTGCCATCGGTATCAGGCCAACACTGTCACTCACTGCCACCACCATACAAATAGTGGAGGAAGACATACTTTTGAACAAACAATTCAAAATTAATCAAAGTTATGACATATTGGTTGAAGATGATATTTCATGGCATACCCAAATAGAAAAACATAGATCGGAGATTCTATAGTCATACACAATATATTTGTTATGACGCAGTTTATAATTTACATATTTTACATATTTTACATATTCTATATTTTACAATCGCATAGAGATATGAAACCCTGATTAATTTGACAAGCTTTTATTCGTATAATGAGAATTATTTTATTATCTGGAAACGCATTTAAATAGCTACATTGATTTAAAAATAATATGCGTTTATACATCAAATATAATGCACATTTGTATAACAAATATCTTTCACTAGAAACATGAGAAAAAATGTTTAAACATCATTTTGTGAATTGATTAATTGTAAAAACAAAGACAAAACAATAATATATAAAGCTACCCATTATGATAAATTTGCAGCTATTTAGACCGCCTACGCAATAGGGCGAAGAGGCGTCAAATTGACATAACTTTTACATAACCCAACTTTAAAAAACATGTCCTAATTTTCCAAATGCTAAATTAGCAAATCCATTTTGAACATTTGGTCGAACTACATCCACAACTGGACCGTCAAATTCAGGCGGGAACCCGAAATGAAAGCTATGCGAGATGCTCGATCCATCAGCGTTCTCACTTCCATCTCCCTTGTCATCGCCCTTTTCTGCATTATCATCAACCAATTGCCGTTCCATTAATACGGCACCCAATTTAGTAATGACATAAAAGCAGCAAAAGAAGACCACAATAATAATACCCGATGTCCCAGCCAGCTGCGGCGTCTGTGGAACTATAGCAAATGCTCCAATCAGAGCCGCGATATCAACGACATACACAAAACAGGCCAAAACGAGGCGATGAAAATGGCTGCCGAGCAGCGAACCAATAGGAGCACCGATCACAACCACCGGAACGCAAACCATAAGATATTCCCATGTTTCCTGTTCTACGCTTTGCATAACCAAACCCCTCCAGAAGAATCCTACACATGTGTTTAAGGCCATGAGAACTACCGATGTAGGTGTGGCGACTTTTTCGGACACTCTGAATAGCAGACAAAGCATTGAGAAACTACAGATGTCGATCCCGCTTCCTGCAAACGATGAGAAGCAACCACCGATAAACCCTGTTATAATCAGCACGATAATTTTCCATGCATTTACATTGGGGATAGACATGAAGGTTTTGCGCTTGTGGTGTCGATTCAAAAGAAACAAGGCGAACGCAAACGAGAACCAAATGCTCACAAAGTACATTTTCTTTTGAGCGGCAGATAAATTGGGGTCGATCATATGCAGACCAAATACAAGTCCCACTATGCCACCAATAGAACTGAAGACCAGCGAATTATATTCCAGCTTGATCTTCATGAAATAGATGGTGAAGGCAGCGGCTGACATGCCACATGACTGTATCATGAAGCTGAAGTCTCGTGCGATATCGGGTGAGATGCCAAGTGCGAGAGTCATGACCGGAAACGCGATAGCTCCACCGCCTTCACTTGTCATACCTGAAATTTAAATATATAATTATAGATGGCTTGTTAGTTTCCAACTACATGTATGAGATAAGTTTTGGTCGCATAAAGAAACCGGACAAGTCAATATATACTTAATATTTTATTAACTATATGTTATTGATATGTTTTTTATTGTTATCCTTTTTTTTAGAAATCATATTAAAACTTTGCCATTAAATAGCAATCACTGTGATCCATACCTGCGATAACAGAGCCAAACACCATAGTGATCGCCATAGGATACTTCTCGGCGAAAAGGTGCCAATAGTCGTTGCTAAGCATAATCGGCCACCAGGCGGCGTGAAAGACGAGGGCGGGAAGAACGAAGGCGATGACCTTGCGTCGCAAAGGGGTCAACCAGGGATTAGATTCTGTAAAGAGTGGAGGGTAAAAGATAATGAGAGGAGAGAAGAACTCATGATTAGTCTTCGGCGACATACGAAATAGCAAATACAAAGTATGTTTGAAGGAAATATTAAACCTTTTTTTAAATGCAAAATTAACATTTTTTTTTGTTCCAGAGTATTGTGTGTGTAGTTATTTCTTTATATGCGTCAACCATTGCTAATGGTTATTTACAGGTAGGGTTATACATGTAAGTGCAAATAAACAAATTAAAAACAATATGACATGTTTGCCAATTACATGCATGTTGATTCTAGTAGTTTCAGTTAATCATATCTTTTAGCGAAAACACGATGGCTTTTTGTTGTTATATAGATAATTTATTCAGCGCACGAGCGTTTGTTTATACCATTCTAATGTGACAATTTCGCCGGAAGCAGTTCTCAAAACTTTCTTTCAATCAGCTTGAATAAAACGCAATTTGCTAGTTTGTTAAGCTCATTGTATTACATAGTGTTATGCAACAATTAAGAAACAAAGACCTGTACATATATGCAATAAAGAGAAAAGAGTCGCACTCATTTAACGGGTTTCAAATGTGCAATTCAGATGCAATAAACACGAGCATACAACTAGTAAAACATACTTTTAAGACTAACAATAATTATTTAGATACCGCATGTCAATTTTGAAAAAAAAAAATTCTATAAATATATGCCTTGGTTGTTGCACCCTGTCAAGATATTCATAATTGCCATTGGCATCCATTATCTGAATACTTATCAATATAATTGGTTAAATTCTACATATAGTTATTGATTTATGTTTTTTGTGACAAAAAAAACTATTCTATCTTTATCTTCACGCTTTTTTTGGCTTCACGCTCGAGTTATGAATTCGCTTTGCTTTCTATTTTTTATATATTTGTATTTG
Source organism: Hydroides elegans (assembly GCA_001703475.1). NCBI lineage: Eukaryota > Metazoa > Annelida > Polychaeta > Sabellida > Serpulidae > Hydroides > Hydroides elegans. The sequence goes on along the minus strand of LQRL01010364.1, from coordinate 13,260 downwards.
ATTGTCTTTTATTGAAAATATTGTCATTTCGATGAATGCTGATAATGTTTTCCGACGATCGACAGTTGAACGATCCGAAACGAGATACGCAAAGGATGATCGCGGATTGTTATTTATGATTAAAGCTTCCCGCAAGTTCCAAAGATGGAACAATGCTATACAAAAGTTGTGGTAATGCCAGTCATTATTAAAATAAGGATAATGCCCCCGAATTATATTAGTTTTTGAATTGATCCTCAAAATACTAATGTATGCATGTTATGCATTCGTCGTTTACTTAATTGTATGCTTTATGCTGGTCTCAAAGATAACACAATTTTGAGCGAGTTTTGTTATACTTACCGTTGTTAATAATATATTACAAACGAAACTATATGGAGGTGAAATATTCGTATATAATAACATAACTACTAAAGTAGTTAACAAAACAAAATTAAGTCATATATTCTCCCTATTAAACATGTGTGAATACCTGCAGTTTGAATAATTTCCTCTTCTGCTTCGTGCTTCGACAACTGCCCTGAAAAAAGTTGCAAGCGTTAATTTGAATTAGAATAACCGATCGTTTGTGCAACGACAATATTATCTTCTTCAATTTTTCGTTTGGTAAATGCTTCTTGATATTGAGCATAACAAACTTTTTTTCCATAAATATAGTATATTAGGAACAGGATTTGGATAGTTTAATAATTAAATCAACATGAAAAATACTATCGAAGCGTTTGCCAAATGCATTATAAATGTTCAACATAAATCTTTGGTTTGAGCATTATACCGGGAACTCTCATTTTTGTAACAGTCATAGCCTTGTGCATTTTTAAATTGTAATGTTATAAGGCGCAATAAAGCAAATCATCCGCCCTAATCCAAATAATTGTTGACCTTCGAAATAAGGAACTTCGGGCTTTGGCATTACTCGTTCCCATCCCTTGGCAGAAACTGCCTTTGATTTCTTAAATTGAATATTTGGCATAAGGGCGCGTTCTAACGGAACAGCCAAAAAAAACTCGAAAGCGTGTTTGTTATGTTTTTATACCAATTCACTTCAAGGAAAAAGGGCGTAATTTGTTTGTTTGAATCTTAAGGCGCCTTAATAGATCATGGACAATAATTTAACTTCCCATGATTGAGAGAATCCCTTGGATACTCGCATTAATTAGGCGACCTGCGTGGGTTACTTTGTCCTTACCTTCCCAGAAATACTTTCGGCACCACATTGCACAGCCGTATCGACAATACTTCCGAGTCCCGTTCATTGCATTTACTTTCGTTTTCGGATTACCAGCATCTGTTTTCGTAGACATATTCATATCCAAATGCAATTTCAAAATTGAATTGAGTATCGAAAATCAAATGCCTTTTAACAGATACATGAATGGTATGACATTTTTCTTTATATTTCCTCAGGATTTCTAATTGATATCCCCGAATAATGTAAACGTTTGCTTGATTTCAGATATTTATAAGAGTTCACATTTTTTTCGCAATAATTGATGTTTGTTCCTTTTTATCGAAGTTTTTGTTCGTTAATAAAATTGAAAATTAAAAGTTACATTATATTCTAAAATTGTAAGCATCCCCCTGTCACCATGCCAATGTTTCTAAATTCATGAAGAATGCACAGATACACTACACCTTTCAAAGTTTCTGCAATAGAAATTAAAAAGAAGAGCACCTCACGAGTTGTTCCCCAGTGAATCTTAGTTCAAAGATTTGAGAAAGTTTTTTTTGCATTTGATTAATATTTAAAATATAAGAAATGAGAACATTATTTAGATACTGATAACAAGATTGATAATCACTTAATCAGCGGTTATTTGTCACATGTGATTGTTTAGTTAAATATTGTTAGGTATTGCTATTAGTGGGTGCACACTTATCGTAGAAAATATCGTAGAAAATATCGAAGTTTTATTTTTTAAAACTTAACACACGATTTTGTTATTCGCCTTTAAACATCATTTGTTTACTCATCCATTTTAAAATCAACTTTTACAAAGAACTTTTATTTGAGAAATGTGCTAATAAAGGAATGAAAAACACATACTGTATTCGTAGTATTGTAACGTTCAACAAATATAATTTGTTGGTGTTTGTATAAGTAAGGTTGCTGTTGCATATATTTTATTGCATATAAAACATATGAACGTATTTTTTTTAGAAATATAACATAATTGGTTTACTAGTTTATTTTTTAACAACATTAATGATAAACTTTTATTTGATAACAATGCCAGGAAAGGATTAAAACACTTAATTGCAATATTGTAACGTTCAAAAAGTATAATTTTTATGTTTGTATAAGTAAAGTTGCTGTAACTTGATTTTTCAACTCTAAAAAGTGTCATTGAGTCCCCGTCTTATTTGATTCTGCATAAGATTAGTGAATATAACTTATATCTACAAACCTTTATTATAGCGAGAAAAAAAAACGATTAATTTATTTATATAAATGAATCGTTTTGTTATGTGCTTATTTTGTATCAAATATTTACCTAAGCGCTCACAATAAAACACACTTTAACAACTATATTAATACTAAAACAACATTTTAATTCGGCCGATCAATAAATTCAAACTTGATAAAATATAATTTTTACAATAAAACAAACCAGTAAAAAAGAATTGTTTCCACATGATACAACACCTTTTTGTTTAGAAAAAAATCATTATTTCAGAATCTTCTCATATGCCTTGGAAAATTTCAAGGAACAAAGCTTTGAAAAAAATTCTCGTTCACATAAAACATAAAATTATCTATCTAATATTGCGCTTTGGTTTTGGTTGTCTTTTATGACAAATATATAATATGATACTTAAAAATATGAGATCGTGAACATTATTATCCTGGTAGGAAATCGCATCCTTGCTGGTTACTGCCTTTTCTTGGCTCTAGGAATAGAACTCCAGCATCAACTTTTTATATAAAAACTAGCGTATAATCACATTTCAAGAAAATCTAATTGATCCAAAACATAAAGATATACTAATTCTAAACTGTGATTTCAAATTTATGCTTATAATGTCAATTATATCTGTTTACAATTCTAGGCTCAAGACGTACAATACTCACAAAATAACTACGGAATTGCTTGTACTGAACGATATATATGATTGGATTTACCACCGATCCGACCACTATACTAGTCATTGGTATTAGAATTGTTGTTTCGTCTGTGAATGAAATAACATTTAATGTATAAAGGAATGCCACTATTTGCCCTACTATTATGGTTATAGTGAACACAATACACACGATGATCATCGTCTTAAGTGTATTTCGTTCAGCGCCTCTCCAGTGATTAGTTTTGTGTCCGGAGGCTTGAGTAACGGCAACAGCTCTTATGGTTCCGGATATTCGTTTTACTCTCTGCAGTATAGATACATAGCAAAATATAAAGACTCCTAGCGGCATAATCAAATCCATTATATATCCAATAGCCACATATATTGGCACGAAATATATATGAGAGAATTCTTTATAACAAATGCCATCATCATGAATAGTTCCAAAAATTATTACTAAAGGCAGACGAAAGAAAAACCCTAACATCCACGGTAACACAAGGCTCTTTCTGACAATATCAGGTCGCATTCGTCGCTTGTGCCAAAAAGGATGCACAACTTGTACATACCGTTCAATGGTCAGTAGCACCAGGTTGAAAGTTGAGGCACTAGTAAAGATGATAATGAAACTATAACCCATCCACAACCTGCATATGATGTATTCATGAAAAGCATTGCCTGGTGTCAGTAATGGGACCCTATATCCAAATGCCTGAGTTAGATTGCCGCTCGTTAGTAGGAGGCAAAATCCTGAAAAAGCGTCCATGATACTTTGCTGAAATAGGTATATGATAGAATTAATCTTCAAAAGCTCATTGCGTAATTTATACATGACAAATATCACTATACAATTGTTGACCATGGCAGTCAATCCAACTACGGTAGCGGTAAATCCAACAATCCTAGAAAAGGTCATGTTGCTACATGTGTGATTATTGTCGTATAGTTCTTCATCAATTACTTTTATATTATTCTAGTGTTTGTTTATTTTCAATATTTTTTGTTATAATTCAGACAAAAACCAAAAGCTTTTCCTTAACCTGAAAAATATAAATGACCAAATGATATATGCGGCAATGTTTTGATTCCTTAAAAGTAGGTCTTGATATCCATAAACGAGCTAGCTAACATTACATATTATGCACCAATAAACGCTTGGTAATAGCAACGCCTGGCAAATTACCCACGTAAAAGGGGTTGATTTGATAAGATTAAAGTGTTGATAATTTGTAGAAAATGGCCAATTTACGATTCCTAATGCAGTATCTAATGTGTCATAAATCTTTCGGATAGCTAAATATGAAATTGCCAAATTGGTCAATTATCCAGATGAATCTTTGATGATTTCAGGTCGTAACATCGTAACGACTGTAAATGTTGGTATATAGAATTTATCAAACCCCACTTGTGACCAAAGCTTGTACTTTCATTCATCTTGCTTCCAATTCCTGCCGCTTGAACGATAGTCTTTTTTCGAACATTTCATTTTCTTTTCCATGTTATCAACATGCATCTTGGAGAGCTATTTGCTGACGGTTCTGTAAAGTCAGAGGTTTTCCTATGGTGGGCTATCCTTTCTCACAAGCGGTGGTGACTCGATTGACCGATTTGCACCGCCTTGTATACAAATAAGATGATACCTAATTCAAAACATTCCGATTCGTTGAAACATGACGTCCCATTTGCGACGTGCAAGCAAACGACGAAAACTTATCAATACGACATTCTTCCCTAGTTCATGAACAAGCTCTTTTCCAACGCAGCAGTTGGATAAGAATATGTCTATGTGGTGGCGCAGTAGCCACAAGGTTAAAAAGTGGTGCAAACTGATCTTAGCTTATGCCAAATGAAGATCCAACAAAATTTTTGTAGACTTTGCTGGCCAATTTAAATATATAAAACCCCATGAGCATCAACGGGACATAAGATATATATATTAAACAAGTTAATCAGTTTATATGGCGGTGAATAAACTACGATGTCTTTCGTTGTGAAATATGCTGCAGTGTTACTATTCTGGTTATTTGTATATCGCCCCAAATTGTAATCTGTAATGTGACATTTCTACAAACTTAGCCTAAAAATATTACACTAAGAAAAAAATCGCAAACTAAACCATCTTCGACGACTAAATTAGACAAATATATCAATTTACTCTTATCGGTCAAGGCAATGTAAGTAGATAGAGAAGTAAGTGAAATGAAAACCTTTAGAGAATCAGGTATAGCGCTCAAAACTAGCTAAAAAGAACAGGAAACAACATATATGAGAATGGGACAAAGCAAGAAAAAGAAGATCCTAACGAAATCACTACTTAGGTTATATGCAGTATGTAGAGATGCTTCAATTAAACCGATTTCATTGTATACTTCTTTGACATTTCACTTTTTTTACTTGATTAAAAAAATATATATATATATAAATGCACCGATAATGAAAAGAAACCTCATAGATATTTTATTAATGTACTGCAAAAAGATGCTGACAAATTGAAGCACCATGTACGTTGAGTGCTAGGAGCAAGCATAAAAATATGACAAATGAAGCTTCTATATCATCAATCTATATTTTTGAACATTTCTTGATCAAAAACATAATTCTTTCTAAACGTGGATAACGTAATCCGATGATCAATGGTTGAACAATCCCATACGTGCAATGTCAAAGGGTGCTCTCGAGTGGTCATTTATTATGGAAGCTCTTCGGATGTCGTTTTCAACGAGGACGAAGGAACAATGTTGTACCAATTAATGCTATGATGATGCCATTCGCAGTGATAAACATAACGATGAACGATGGTAAACTCATAATATATTGGTTTAGGATGGCGTCTGCAAACCTGTATTGAGCGGGTTTGAACTAACTCGATATTGGTGATGATCCATCACAAATAATACTATATCTAGCAACATGTATTATCTTTAAAATTCATTTATATTTTCTCTATCTATTAATAACGTGTGAATACCTGAATTATGAATAATTTCATCTTCTTCGTGTTTTTGCCCTGTAAGAGATATATGGAAGAGTTAATTTGATTTGTAAGCGGCCATTTGTAAAATCAATTATCTTCTTAAACATTATCGATTTGATAAATGCTTTATTATGTTGAGCACACTAAACATCAATTTTTCATAAATGAAGAAAAAAAGAGAATTTAGCTCATAATAGTGTAAAAATTAGTCTTCATTATTTGTCGGTTGCACTCCTAGGCGTAAACCCAAAACAGCTTAGTTATAAGCGCTGGTTTATTTTCCTCGCAGAGTTTATAAACGGATATTTTGATAATGATAATTTTAAAAAAACATTATCATAAATATTTTTTTCAACAAAAAAGTCAATGAACATAGCACAAGTGATTAGAAACAAACATTTTCATAATATTCCGAAGGCGCCGCTTGAACTTAAGTTAAATATGCATTTTTACATAAATATAATTAAAATGGTTGGCGCATTATGCTTTGAACTTCATATTTGAGTGAGTTTAAATATCCTTATCTTCCCAGAAATACTTGCGGCATCAAATTGCACACCCATATCCGCAACACTTTCGAGCAGCGTTCATTGCATTTACATTCGTTTTCGAATTGACCTCAACATCTGTTTTCTTATGCACATTGATATTCAAATGAAATTTTTAAAAATGTATTTCGTATTGAAAATAAAAAGCCTTTTAACAGATAGGACCTACATGTATGGTGTGTCATTTGTTTTTTGTTTCTATTATCTTAGGATTTGATAGTGATATCTCCGAATATGTAAACGTTTGCTTGATTTCAGATATTTATAAGAGTTCACAATGTTTTCGCAATTATGAAAGTATGTTCCTTTTTTATCAAAGTGCTTGTTCGTAAATATAAGTGAAAAGTAAAATTAACATTATATTCTTAAATTGTAAGCATCCCCTTATCACTATGCCAACGTGTTTTAATTCATGAAGAATGCGCAGGTACACTACACCTTTTCGGCCCCATTTCAATGTTTCTCTGTAATATGATATTAAAAAGCGCCTTACAAGGGGCAACAATCAAGTACTTTAACGGATTGCTCTTTATGTTAGTGGGTGCTCACTTTTGAACTGTCAACAATCTTTAAAAAGTAAAGAAGTTTCATCTTAAAAAACTGAACACACGATTTTGTTATTCGCCTTTATTTTGCTTTGGGAAAATATGTCTATATACAAACTTTATGGTTTAATCGTTATTATATTTATGGAGACTTTTGGAGATTAAGACAAAAACACATAACTGCTCTAGATTTTCGGCTTTAAAAGGTAAGTGCAAATAAAAATCATAAACTTTGCAGATATGGGCTTGGCAAAATGCAAACTGATATTTATGATTATTGCATATAAACCATATAACCGTATTTAGAAAAATATAACATGATTGCTTAACTCAATTATATTCAAATAAACTTTTATAAAAATAACTTTTATTTGAGAAATATGCCCAGAAAGAAAAAAAACAACACATATATGCAATATTGTAACGTTTAACAATTATCATCTGCTGTTGTCTGTATAAGTAAAGTTGCTGTTGCATATATTGTATTGCATATAACACAGATGAACGCGTCACATGATTGGTTTATTCATTTATTTTGAAATTAACTTTAATAAAGATCTTTTGTTTTAGAACTTTGCCAAGAAAGGATTAAAACACATCTATTTGCAATATTTTCAAAAAATAATGTTCAAAACATATCATTTGATGTTGTTTATATATGCTAAGTTGCTGTTGATGAATTTTCAACTCTAAAATGTGTCATTGAGTGCCCGTCTTATTTACTTCTGCATAAGATTTGTAAATGAAATTTATATATACACAAACCTCAAGCGAAAAAAAAACTATTTATTTACTCATTTATACACGACATTTGTTATGTGCTTATTTTGTATTAATTATACGCTCACAACAGAACACCTTTATATTCCATACACAATTATATTACATACTTAAACAATATTTTTACTCAGCCGATCGATCATTTTAACCTTGTTGAAATATAATCTTAACAATAAACCAGTAAGAAGGAATCGTTTCAACACCGTTTTGATTTTTAAAAATATGCTTGTTGAAGATTACTATTCCTTGGACATTTTTCAAAACCATACTTTTAAATCTTAAGTGTACTCGTATATTATTTGACATAGAATTCTATATTAGACCATGGGACATTCAATTTGGTTGAGTCATTCATGACACATCAGTAAGATGATAAAAAAATATCAGATGGAGAACATAATTATCCTAATAGTGATTCTTGCTTGCAATACTAGCATCAACTGTTTTTATACAAAAAACTAGCGTATAAGTCACATTTCAATTATATCTTATTGATCCCAGAATAATAAAAAAATTTCTAGAAAATATAATTGTTAAGTAGAATACAAATAATTGGGGATTTGAACTTTGATTGTGTTCATGATTTGAAATTTGAATGTATCAAGGTTTTTTTATAAAATCTTTGATTTCTAATTCATTTTTATAAAGTCAATTATTTCTGTTTGCAATTGTAGGCTCAAGGCGTACAATACTCACAAAATAACTACGGAATAGCTTGTATTGCACCATATATATGATTGGATTTACCACCGATCCGAGCACTATACTAGTCATTGGTATTATAATTGTTGTTTCGTTTGTGAATGAAATAACATTTAATATATAAAGGAATATGATTATTTGCCCTGCTATTATGGTAACAGTGAACACAATACACACAATGATCATCGCATTCAGTGTATTTCGTTCAGCGCCTCTCCAGTGATTAGTTTTGTGTTCGGTGGCTTGAGTAACGGCAACAGCTCTTATGGTTATGCATATTCGTTTTATTCGCTGCTGTATAGACACATAGCAAAATATAACGACTCCTAGCGGCATAATCAAATCCATTATATATGCAATAGCCGTATATATTGGCACGAAATATATCTGAGATGATTCTCTATAGCAAATGCCATCATCTTTTATCGTTCCAAAATATAATACCCAAGGCAGACGATAGAAAAACCCTAACATCCACGGTAACACAAGGCTCTTTTTCACAATATCAGGTCGCATTCGTCGCTTGTGCCACAAGGGATGCACCACTTGAATATACCGTTCAATGGTCAGTAGAACCAAGTTGAAAGTTGAGGCGCTAATAAAGATGAGGGTAAAACTATAACCCATCCATAACCTGCATATGATGTATTTATGAAAAGCATTGCCTGATGTCAGTAATGGAATCCGAAATCCAAATGCCTGAGTTAGATTGCCGCTCGTTAGTAGGAGACAAAATCCAGAAAACGCGTCCATGACACTTTGCTGAAATAGGTACATGATAGAATTAATCTTCAAAAGCTCATTGCGTAATTTGTACATGACAAATATCACTATACAATTGTTGATCATGGCACTCAATCCAACTACGGTAGCGGCAGATCCAACAATCTTAGAAAAGGTCATGTTGCTACATGTGTGATTATCGTCGAACTATTGTTTGTTAAATTGTTTATTCTTTATTTTTATAATATTTTGTTATAAACCAGACCATTTCCCTCAGACTGATAACAATATGTATGACCAAAAGATAAATAATGGCGAATTTAGATTCCTTGAAAGCAGGTTTTAATATCAATAGAAGAGCTAGCCAAGTTTCTAGAGTCATTAACGAAGAGTACCCCACGAGCTGTTCCCCACTTGCATTTTGAGGAACATGCCCTATTTATGTATTTAATAATTTCTTTATTTTGTTCTGATTAATGAGAATTATTTATTGCATATCGATCGTGGTTGATTGCAAATGTCCTATAACATGTTATTTGATTTTACAAAAGGTGTTTTGGCTCCAAACTGGCATGAAAAGTAGGAGCAGCTCAGCTGGCTTGGAAAAAATGAACCCCTTTTCACAAAAATTATGTTCAAAAAGGAGTATTTTGTTGTTTTCCTTCTAAGTAGAGTTGCTGTAAGGTTATATATTTTTTTAATATGCCGTAGGGTGCCCTTCAGTAACGTTACGAATTATGCACCTATAAAAGCTTGGTAAAAGCAACGCCTGGCAAACTACGGACGTAAAAGGTGTTGAGTTATAAGATTAAAGTGTTAGTAGATTATAGGAAATGGACAATTTACAATACCTAATGCAACATCTAATGCTCATACATTTTCGGATAGCAAAATATGAAATTGTCAAATTGGTCAATTATCCAGATGAATCTTTTATGATTTCAGCTCCTACACAGTCGCCCTATATATGTTAGTACACTTAATAGCCCCACTTGTGACCAAACGCTTGTACTCTCATCCATCTTGCTTCAAATTCAAAATATGTCTGTTCCCTTATTGAACCCTAGCCTTTTTTTAACATTTCATTTTCTCTTTCAATGTTATCGATCTATTTGCTGACGGTTCTGTAAAGTCACAGAGGATCCTGTGATGGGCTATCCTTTTCTACAAGCGGTGATGACTCGATTGATCGATTTACAGTGCCTTATATACAGAAAGGATGATGCCTGAATCAAAACGTTCTGATTGGTTAAAACATGTCCTCCAATTTGCAACATGCAAGCGAACATCGAAAACTTATAAATATGACATTCTTCCCTAGTTCATGAACGAACTCTTTGTCAAAGAAAAATATATAGATTTGATCTCAGCAGTTAGGTTAGAATATGTCTCGTCTATGTCTAGAATATGCGATGGCGCAGTAGCCACAAGCCACAAGTGCTGCAAACTGATCTTAGCAATGCCAGATAAATTTCCACCAATATTTTAGAAAACATTGCTCGTCGATTCTACAAGATAACTTAAAACCGCCACGACAACTTCACTTTAATAAATATTTAAAAAATCATAAACATCAACGGCATATTAGATATATAATTAAAGTCAGTTAATGAGTTACACGGTGATGAATAAACTACTATGTATTTCTTTTTGAAATGCCACGTTATTTGTATGCCGCGACAAATTGTATTTGTAATTTGATGTAATATTTCTACACACTTAGCCTAAAATAAATCAATGAGGAAAAATCGCAAACTAAACCATCTTTGATATTTTTGGACGACAAAATTAGTCAGATATTCCAATTGACTTTAATCGGTCAAGGCAATGCAAGTGAATAGAGAAGTAAGTGAAATGAAAACTATAAGATAAATCAAGTATAGCGTACAAAGCTAGCTAAAAAAAATAAGGAAAAAAAAGAAATATATAGAAACGGGACAAATCAAACACAACAAAGAGCCTAACGAAATAACTACTTAGGTTATATGCATTAAGGTACTTGTATGATTTTTCGCGCGGATAACCAGTTTTGAATACTAAAATGCTCATATTATAAATGTGTTTATTAGCAAACTAGTTTTGAGTGATTCTTTGGGTGCCTGGTGTACCAAAGCATGTATTAAACTAAAACATCCACAAGTTTTTTTTACAGAAAAAATAAAATTTTTATATCTTTATCCCCAAATCACATTGCCGCGTCAGAAAAAACAGGCAAAAACGCGACACTCGAGACAATTCTGTTCTGGTAAATAATTTGGTGATTTCCAAAGATTATATTTTGAGTGTGGGTTTATATTGAAGAAAATATATCAAAGTATATGTACTTCTATTTAATCATCTTTTGAATATAATTAAGTGTTTTCAAAAACGATTTTTATTACAAAACTTGATCTTTTGCGTTTCCGCTCGTTGTGTTCATGACTGTTTTGCCGCAGCAATTCTCTGCGATTTTTATTGTTAAGGATTTTTTCCCATGTTTAAAACGTAGTGAGGGTTTTCTGCCCGAAATGGAATACCCATTGATATTTTCATTCATAAACACGTATAAACTATATTGATAAACGAATCTTTGATTGCATTTCAATAATCCAAACATGTCAATCATGAAGATATAAAAGAAAATATTAAATATTTTATCTAATATTTCTTTTCAAATTAATTTATAGAAGCCCTTTTGATATATGATACACCGAGTCTTAAATAATCAATGCTGCTCTGATCGTTTTGTTCGTGTTATTTCGCATAGAATATTGTGATATTGTAAAATTTAAATATCTGTTACGAACTCAAATAAAAGTACATGCCTGTATAAGTGTATGCATATGTTATACTTGTATGCATTTTAGAAAGCACTACATTCCAAAGTCAGTTGAACGAATCTATCCATAACCAATCTCTCATATGGTTTCAATGTGTAGTTATTTCAAATAGCCTTTGCTATGCTTACAGAATAACATTACCTATTCACTTCGACGCGATTTCGATATAAAAGTCACTATAAAATATTACCAGCTTGTGTTTTTGCAAGACTAAGGGTTATGAATATTAAAATCGCGAGAAAAAACCATAAACACAAAAACCGCAGCGGGAAATCATAAACACAAAAAAAAGGCTGCGAATAATCATAAAAGTATCCTTATGTAGAAATGATAACCATTCATTGTTTACCGAGTGGTTTCTGTGTAACACTATAGTCAACATCAACGACGATTTTATAGCATACTTTTCTGTCATTTCTATAGGTGAGAATTTTGAGAACCCGACAAATATTTCATCAATGTACTGCAAAAACTGTTTGACATATTAAAGCAGCGTCTACGTGGAGCATAGGGTGAAATGAACAAACTATGACAAATAAAGCTTCCACTAGAAATGCAATAGTTTGGTGTATATAAACTTTGACATTTTGCTGTAATATAATGCAAATCGCGTCAAAAGTCCCGCTCCGGATAATATGAATGGAACGATGTTTAATAATCATTGCAAAAAGTGTGAATGTGGCCTGCCAACTCCGTAGAGATTCTAAAGATGACTGCTGCGGTATGAGTTTTCGCGACTCTATGGCCCCCAATCAATGCAGTGCCCGGTATACACCCTTAACCAATGTGCATACTGTGTCTATGCGTTACTCTATAAAATACTAGACTCTACAATATATCAATTATGCGTGGCCTATACATACACTCTAATCAATAGACTAATATACTAGCATAAGGGCTCCGACCTGGGTGCCGTACGAATAAACTATACATGGGGATATAAACCATACATTTTCCGCATAAATGTGAATTGAATTTTTACGATGACATCCTGATATATCTAAAGCAATTTTACCAAATTTATTATGAGATGTTTCTTATCTTTATCTAAGCAATAAAACTGTTCCCGCCCTTTATTTTGCAGATATGTTTGGCATGTAAAT
>LQRL01010333.1:0-21945 GCA_001703475.1 Hydroides elegans | reverse complement strand
TGTATTTCATTTTATATGGACACCACACACTGTTTCCATATTCTAGATGCGACCTTACTAGAGCTTTGTATAATGGTAGGAATGCTTTTGCGTTGAGAAATCTATAAGATCGGCGAATCATTGCACAAATGCTACTAGCTTTTTTAATTTTTTCATTGATATGAATATCAAATTCTAATGCCGTATCAAAAGTTACACCTATATCTTTCTCACTTTCAACACTGCCTATTTCGTATTGTTCACTATTAGAATTAATGTAATACTTGGCGTTTGACCATCCATTTATCGATAAAAGTTTGCACTTTTCTTTGTTAAAGCGTAATAGCCATTTGTCACTGGCGAACGAATACGTTTTACACACGAAAACCATGGAAAGTCTCAAGTAGTCAAATTTGTTAAGCATAGCGGACCGTTAAGAAGGTTTAATTCAGTCATTGATTTATTAGGCCCCAACCCAAAAGGTTGGGGGCCTATAGGTTTGGGGTGTCCGTCCGTCTGTCCGTCTGTCTGTCCGTCATACTTTTTTTGTACGGGCTAAAACTTTTGAACGGAAGGTCATAGAGACTTGGTTATAGGCTCAAATGAAAGGTCTTGGTCCGTAGATGTGCCTTTTGACCATTTCGGTCAAAAACACACGGCCGGAAGTTGTCAAATTGGCCAAAATAGCCAAAATAGCGGTTTTTCAAGACTTGAGCTTGTACGGGCTAGAACTTTTGAACGGAAGGTCATATAGACTTGGTTATAGGCTAAAATGAAATGTCTTGGTCCGTAGATGTGCCTTTTGACCATTTCGGTCAAAAACACCCGACCGGAAGTTGTCAAATTGGCCAAAATAGCCAAAAATAGCAGTTTTTCAAGACTTGAGCTTGTACGGGTTAGAACTTTTGAACGGAAGGTCATAGAGACTTGGTTATAGGCTCAAATGAAAGGTCTTAGTCCGTAGATGTGCCTTTTGGCCATTTCGCTCAAAAACACCCGACCGGAAGTTGTTAAAATAGCCAAAATAGCGGTTATTCAAGACTTAACGGAAGGTCATAGAGACTTCTGAAATACTCGAAAACGACTTTGGGGGCGTTGGGGCCTGTTCGTGTTCACTGAATACTTGTTTAGTAGGCCCCAACCCCAAAGGTTGGGGGCCTTTAGATTCGGGGTGTCCGTCCGTCCGTCATCGATTCTTTTCCAGGCTGTATCTTTGTAACGGATGGTCGTAGAGACCTGGAAATAGGCTCATATGAAAGGTCTTGGCCTGTAAATGTGCCTTTTGACAGTTTTGGCCATATTCGGCCACCGAAAATAGCCACATTTGGCCAAAATGTTCATAAATAGCGGTTTTTCGAAACTTAGGCTTTTCCAGGCTGTGTCTTTGTAACGAATGGTCGTAGAGACATGGGAGTAGGCTCATATGAAAGGTCTTGGCCTGTTGATGTGCCTTTTGACATTTTTGGCCACATTCGGCCACCGAAAATAGCCACATTTGGCCAAAATGTTCATAAATAGCGGTTTTTCGAAACTTAGGCTTTTCCAGGCTGTGTCTTTGTAACGAATGGTCGTAGAGACATGGGAGTAGGCTCATATGAAAAGTCTTGGTCTATTGATGTGCCTTTTGACTGTTTTGGCCACCGGAAATGGTGGAATCGGGCCAAAATGTTCATAAATAGCGGTTTTTCGAAACACAGTCTTTTCCAGGCTGTATCTTTGTAACGAATGGTCGTAGAGACCTGGGAGTAGGCTTATATGAAAGGTCTTGGCCTGTAGATGTGTCTTTTGCAAGTTTCGGCCATATTCGACCACCGGAAATGGCCGAATTCGGCCTAAATGTCCAAAAACAGCGGTTTTTCGAAACATGAGCTTTCCAGGCTGTATCTTTCTAATGGACGGTCGTAGAGACCTGGGAATAGGTTCAAATGAATGGTCTTGGTGTGTAGATTTGCCTTTTGACACTTTCGGCCACAGGAAGTTGGCCAAAAGCTGTGATTTTCCTAAACATCGGCATATACGAGATTGTCAATATCCCTTCGAATCGGGGGGCGGTATGGGCCTTTTCGTGTTTCACAAATACTTCCTTGTTTATTTATTGATCATTCAGCCTTTTTTGACAACATCATATGCAAATAGAATATACATCATTGTATAGAGTTTAACATTGCAAATAATATAATGAATATGATCTTGGCACATGAATAGTTGCTAAAAAAGTAGCTAAGGATGACCCATGAAAGCAGGATAGCTTGTTTCCAATGGGGTCCTTGTGTTTTACAACCGCTTTTGCACCTAGATACCTATACGTTTTACATTTTTAATGTTGACATGTTATACATTTGACAACTATATAACACTTAAGACATGAAACATGAATCACTATCTACATTAATGTGAGCGAAAGTCATTGTTTTCTAATGCTACTGCTCTTTTGACTAGAAACTCCTTTGTTTTCTGTTTGAATTTAGGGAAACTCTTAATACACTTAATATCTTCGGCAAGCTTGTTCCAGTCTGTAATACTATTGTAATAGAATGTTTTTGACCCGATACCCTGAACACGTGGCACAAAGAAATCATACTTGCATGCTCGCGTTTGCATTGAGTGATTTATAGTATTGAAATGTTCATAAAGATAAGTTGGAGCCAGACTTTGCTTAATTTTAAAGACATGATTCAAACGTAGAAATCTGACTGGGTCGTAGATATTAAGTAAACCAACTTGGTTGAGTTCCGATTGACCAATTTGCATTCGTGGGGAGAGGTCAAGTATAAATCTTGACACCTTGTTTAGTGAAACTTGTTCATTTTTGAATGAAACCCCCGATTTGTAGAAATTTTGATATGGTTAATTATAAAGTTCGCGGGAATTAATGTACAATTAATGGACCAATACGGACGTCGCGGTTTCGTAGGTCGATTTCAAAAGCTGAACGGTTCCGAACCTGATATTCGCTTTTAAACAACTATAATTGGCCAAAATACAAAATTACAAACACAAAAATTAGTTTGTCGCAAGGTCTAAAGCGAAATACGACTGCTTATATGAAACACAGTGTTGATCAAATAATGTATATGTACATATGTTTACAATACATTCATTACGAAAGAATGAGTATGCCTTTTATACCTCGTAAAACATAAATCGCGAAATGTATATAACATTTGATTTTGTTGGGTTCTTCGGAGCAATATGTAATAGAATTGAACTATGCTGTCTACGAAATCCTGCATATTTATTATTTAATATCGTAGCCAGTAATTCAAGAGAATTTGTTTAACATTCGGATGAAATGTCTAAGTGTGTATGCATTTTTGTTTGGTTTCGAAAAGAATATACATGTACCGCGGTATAGAGAAATTGCTGAAAACAGCGCAAAATACGATTTTCCAAAAATGACCGCGAATGGACAACCACTTTGGTTATACATTAGTGTTACTTAGGGATGGGGGGAGGGGAGGTTGGGAACGGGGATGGTTTGTGTATCATCGTCATTTTATTGATCTAATAAGATTTAATTTCTTGTATATTCTTATAGATATGTGCGACGCTACTTTATACATTATTATAAATATCAGGAGTCTCTGTTATAAATAGCAAGAATCTGAATCTACATAGGTCCATTTACTTGGATATATTTTCTGTATGACCATCCATTTGCATTTAGTATCATTGTAATTTGAGGGAGGGGTGTGTTGGTAGAGGGGTGCAGCCTGCCTAGTAAAACTGGGGGTTGCAAGAAATTATCGAACGCCAACAGCACTGTGTGTGCCAGTCGCAGATGAATATGAATTTGTTCAATAACTTTGTAGCCAGCGCTATTCACTGTTCAAGCAATACAGGCCCCCTTTGCTCTCCTCCCATGAATATGCAAATGAATGGGGGGTTGTTATGAGTAACTGTAGTATTGTCATTGCCTTTGGTAGCGGAGTCTCTCCTCGTTCTCCCTTGATATGCATTATTGAAGACTGGTCCATTGCATTTGCATTCTATCTAGCTAACAATAAAGGCAACCATGTTTCATTGCGCCCCTTTCATTATTCTGGTGCCTAGCCAACTCACAAAAAAGAGTGAGTTAGTGAGATAGAGCTCGTAACGGTTCGATAACGTCGGATAAATGAAGCTGATTACGTATTGAATGGCCTTGCTGCTTTCGCAGATGCCAAGTACTCAATACTGAGGGAGGACGCCAAATGCGAGAGCTAAGCTGCCGTGTATCTGTTTAGAATAAGAGCGAGAAACGCACCGACTGAAATACTGTTTGAGCAGCAGCAGCTGTATTCAGTTAAAACTATGGCGGAGATGAAGCAGGGAATAAAAAATGTATGAAATGAAAGGAAAACAAAGTGAATAGCTCGCCAGTGTGATAAACCACGTCTAAAATCAAGGCAGACTGTTCAAAGAAAAGCCTTCCGTGAACACAAAAGGCGGATATTATCTACATTTTTATCCCGTATTTGGATTTTTGGGCATTGGTTCAAAACTTGGCAACATTCTTGTTCTTGAAACGGGTAAGTGCCAAACGGGCGTTGTTTTTGTGGTGAAAAAAAAAACGCAAACCAAAAATTAAATGTCACTGTTTCTATGGTTTCGGAAATATAATCCCTTAGAAATTGCTATGACGTGTGAGCCAGTTTGCGCAGGTTGGATAAAGTAGACTGGATATGTGATCATCCAATTTATGAAATCGCCAATAATATTTTTGTTTTCTGTTTATGCCTTAGCATCTTCATATTACGTTCGTTTAGTATCTTAGTATGACATCTTTCGAAAATATGTTTTGGTACCATATAGCGAATAGTTGTTATTGAGAATATGAATTCGCAAAGGGAATTTTCTCAAAGAGTAGTTTCGTTTATCCGAAATAAGTCTGGTTAATCGGACTTCATCTGTTTCATTACACTTTCATAATTATGCTTTCTTGTAACAGAATCTTATTAAGTCAGGTATAAAGTAAGGAATTCAGATAATAGAAGAAACAGTTCATTGACTCGCATAAAACAGTCAACACTCCTAGATTTATTTAAAATGATAATAGATAATACATTTGTGGGCCTTTAACATACCGCTTGATAATATTTCACCTTCACATTGTAAAATTTAAAAAGAATAAACGAATAAATTAGTTTACAATCTTTTATCTGGAAATTCGAACAAAAAAACTGTTTAAATGCAAATTAACGGATACATCTGTAATTCGCTGTGGAGTATGGTTACGTGACTAGACAAAAAAAAAAAACACCTCGTTTGCCTCGATACATACAATGTCCCTGTGGATAAAGAGCGTGGGCTGGGGATGTCGCAAATAATTAGCGGATGAAAAAATACCGCCCTTCTGGCCAATCGAGACTTTGATGATCTAAAGATGTAAGACAGAAAAGCTTGGTTGTTTACGATAGGCTTTAGTGTAATAGAAAACAAATGTACAAATGTGTGAGCTTGCACCAAATCCATCTGATGGATTTCCTTCTCTTTATATAAGTGGCTTAGGTCCGAACACGTTGTTTGGATTGTGATTTGGTCGTCTGATGTCAGTAAATAGGTAAGTATTAGATTTCCATTAGTACCACAATTTTAAAAAAAATCTAGAGGTTTTGCACATCAACTATGAAATAAGGAAGCAAAGTTTTTGCTGTCTACACCATGGTTTCCTAAGCACTGCAACAAACATTTAAGATAGAAAAAAAAAACTTGTTTGATCATACCAGACTTATTTTATCGAAACCTTGTTAACGCATAGATGAATCGACCGATTTCTGGTTTCGATTTATTTTTTACTGGGCAACATCATCGTGGTCTATTTATGCTGCGGCGCGCGGTGATATATTTGGGGAGCTGGTACGCGCCACCATAACAGGCCTCCATCTAAGAGCGGCCCTCATCCCGTGCGTTATCTGCCACGGCCGCCAGCGCCGCGATAACACCGAGAGCGAACGCCGAGATAAGCACCCGGTTTCATGCTTGCGTGCATACATGCGGTTGTTCCCCTTTCGGTTCTTTCTGATGAGTGTTTGAACCTGTTATCCTTATGAAGTTGGCTGTTCAGAAGTTGCTGAATCATTTTTTTAGAAAAAAAAAACATCGTTTACGTGAGCGGAATGAAATGGGCTTCATCGAAGAATCGCTTGATGTCAAATAAGAATTATGCTCTTCTTTTCGTCCACTTACCTACCCATATGCGCCTTCTTTCTAAACCTCAACCTTATCAAAATACTACATTGGATATCCTACTCTTTTAGTGCCCTGTCAGAAAGAGAAAACAAACCAATGATGTCAAGAATTTTCCAGGAAAAATATGGACCGAAAAATATCCTTCGCGCATGAAAGATGAAAAACAAAGTTACTTGTACCTCGGTAAAGGGATGTATCCACTTAAGAAGAAGTAACCTTGCTTCCGCTGAGGAATGAAGGCAGAAGAAACGAGGGCCAGCTGACGTTCTGCCCCTTGTGCAAGAAATATCAGAGCTGGCGGCTTCTCTGCAAGGAGGTGCTGGTTCGATTCATTGGTCTGTAGAAAAAAAAACAGCCTTGATATTAAGATATTATGATTTTAAGCCTTCAGCTCAGCGTTTCGATATCTATGTTATAATTGTTATTTAAACATATGCGTCTTTCCTCTTTATTGCAAAAGGGCCATGCATAATTCAAAAATTTGCTTTATCGGATTGATAGCCTTTTGCGCAAAAAGAGTCAGATGCTGTGTCTGTTCATTAGCAGTCCGATTTAAAAAAATCGCTTCCTAACCTAGAGCCAACTGGTGATTAGATCCGACCACTATTTGTATTTACCTTGATTTTTAAAGCCCAGTCGGAAGACCTTGAAAATAAACGTTTCGTAAAAAAGGACATTGTGAATAATTTTTGCCTAATCGGATTGGTTGTCACCGAGTCTTGTATAAGATGTTTTCGACAAATTATGCCTACCGCTCAGTCATCACATCTTCCGGTGCAGAAAAGTGTTCCATTAAAATCAGTCGATGTATACAGTGTATATTAAGTCGTTCCATGTTCAATCATATTGTAGAAACGGAACTCCATCCTCACATTTCAATATTTCTAAAAGCTTTAAAGAATTCATATTTCTACACTTAGTTGATGTTTTTTTCACACCAATTTTCCTTAAAACGAGTAAGATTCGATTGCTGATGGTATTTTACACACTTCGCAGTACAGTTTCTCCAAAGGCAGTCAAAACAACAATTAAACTAAGGCAGAAAGATACAGACAAAAGATGCACACGATATCCATTCGCACATGTATCAGAAAACTCTGGAACAGTTAATTGTAATCGTATCTAAGAACTTAAAACAGACTTTGTAAAACAAAGCCAGAATCTTGCAGTCTGTGAACAGTCAGAAGACAAAAAGAAAGTGATGTGTTTGTGCTGGCAATGATTAGAAGAAGGATGAAATAACCTCGCATGATAAAATATTCGATCATCACATTGTTTCTTTCTTCCTGGTAGAGAATCTTAAAAGATGCTGTTCTGATGACTACATATTATTTAAAAGCACAAAATACTGACTAAAAATTGCATTGATATGATAAACAGTGTCCTCTGTGGAGGCTACAAGACTGAAGAATAATAAATAAAAAAAGTCTAAAAATGATCCGTAAAAAATGATCATGACATCATTTTAGGTTTGCTGTGCCATAGAAAACTTGTGCCTGGTTAAAGAAGCCACATTGCCTGAAATGTGGGTTAATCTTTCAAAATAAAAATTCATCAGCTGATTTCATTTCCCATGGTGATTGCTGAAGTTCTTTGTTTGATAAAACAATCACAGATGGATGGAAAGTGAACATCGATATGCGGTCTATTACAAATCGATGGCAACGCACTTCACAAAACGAAGGCCCTTCACATTTCTCTATATTGTTAATGCGCGTTTAAGAATGAATACAAAGGTGCGATGCTGACGGGGTTACCAGGCAGCTGATGTCAAAGTGTCACCTTGGTTACCAGGAACATGTGTCGTTTATGCAAATGAGCTGAGACTGTTAAGCGAAAGCGGTTGCGTCAAGAATCTCGCTTCATTGACAGAGCTGGTCATGTTCAGTATGTTGCGACAAAATATGGCGGGTGTGTTGAGGATAGATTAAACTTAATATTTGACAAAAATAAATACAAAATGGGTACGCAATGGATGTGTTGTAATGTTGGGATAGGTTTAATCAAACATGTATGTAAAGTGGTAAGTAACTTTCGTATTGTTCGTACGTTAACGTGGGCTTCAGTTACATATTTTTTTGATGGTCTTCAAATTTATTAAGCACGAAATCATTTGTTAATATTTTGACTCTGTATTTTGTAGGTAGATAGTTAGTTGGGAAAGAAAAAAAAACACAATTTTAGCACTTTATGATTATCAAAAGATTGAGCTACAGTACGGTATTTACTGATGATTAATTTTGACAGTGAATACACATTTATAAAATTCAATGACAATGTGGGCTGAGTCGCGTTGAAAGTCATCACGGTTTTAATGTGACACGTATCAATACGTTTTTATCGCCTCAGAAAATATTTGCTCTTTTCTACCTCCAGGGTATGCAGTTGTGGGTATTTTGCTCAAATGTCATACGTCACAAGTGCATTGAATTCGATTTACATAACATTTGATATGAGTGACACAATGAAATCCCTACAAAACGCAGACCACAAAAAATAATATTTGAAGGCCAGTACAGCAAATGTCACAGAAATTGATAAATAAACATGTGTCATGTGTCGGTACCGTGAAACGGTTCGCTTCGTTATCGATCGCAGTCGCTCATGTTCCTTTCATGTTCCGACATTATTTAAGCAAAGCGCATTTATATCACGCAACCAACGGCGACATTGATTTTTGTTGGCCGCAAAACAACGCATGTCGCAGCGTTTAAATAAAGGATGCTTTGCAGATGTTGCGTTAATCATAGTTAGTTAATAATGCGTTAATGGGTCTCCGATAAGGGCGTTGGTCACATGAATGCAAGGGAAGTATGCCGCATTCGTTTGTACTGTTAACAGCCCATTAGATTTTGGAAGCACTGTTTTTGAATCACATAATTATGGAGGAACATGCCCAATGAATGCGAGTGCCTGACCTTGCCTGACCCCGCAAGTTAGAAGGGACCGCTAAAATAGCGTGATCCACCAAGAGAAAAAAAGCTAGGAGAGTAAATTTCCAATAGAAACACTCTTTTCAACTTTCTCTATGAACTTCTAAAACGTTCTTAAGGAGGATTTATCAAAGTTCTCTTTGACTGATTCTTAGAATATAACCAGGATATTCCAGGATATTAATGACCGAGCCGCCATTTAGCGTCTCACCGTAAAGAACATGGAAAAGCTCATGTTGACAAACCTGTTCACTTATCTCAATAAAAACAAAAAAAAACTTATCTCAATAACAAATCATACTCATAATGGGTATCTCATTTGCGTTCATGATAACTTTTAACAATCGACCGCATTTCGCTTAATATGCGAAGCAATCGATTCATGCTCTGACCTTATCTAGGAACCTCAAATAACGGGGAGGGCCAACCCCCAGAAAAAAACCCCGTTCTTCCCCCTAATGAAGTGTTGGTTTTATTGTGTCGACAGCTGCAGAAAGCACTTGTCCATGTGTGCATGCATAAAACGCACAGTGATCGATATTTCGGTTCAATGACCTTGACCCGACGTGGCATTTTAAAGATGGCGTCTCTGCTCGCTCAGTAGGTCAGTGCACCCACCGTTTTCTTGTAGCAGAAGAGTGTGATGACCGAAGCACATCTGTCGATGATGGACGGACGGGAGGGTTGGACGGTGGGCGATATTCAATGAGGTCAAAGGCATCAAGACTGATTATGAGGCTGACTCGTCTTTTGATAAACTAACGCCTTTGAAATGTGACCCTTCTCTGCAAGTTAAATAGAGTTTGTTTCCAAACATTGCTCTAAAATTGACACAAAAAACTCGATCATTTCAGCAATTTCTCAAAACTGCCATTGATACTCATTTTCTTAAGGTCCGATCTTATATATGTCTGAATTATTAAATACAAGTAAGTGTCTTGAACTTTTGTTTTATTCCACGTGTCCACGACTTGCTTAGCGTGAAGCAGGTGCGGGCGCAACAACTTGTTTTTGCCACACTTTTCAATGAAACGACGTGCTAATCAGCTTTTATGTGACATTTCTCTGAATTATCACATAGACTCTATATGACACTTGGTAACGCAATTTTTATCGCATTTAAAGTTACTATCGGCTTTATGGTTGGATGTCACACAGGGACAAGTGGACATTGGAAGCTTAGCCTAACTCGATTCAATGCTATCATGATTCAAGGTGCTAACTCTTGAATAAAGCAGCTTTCAACAATGGAGATGATCAACTTGTGTTACGTATGCTAAGATCCATATCTTGTTAAGTTGTATTTAATAAACCATGTGACAAGTTTTATATAACTTTTACTGACATCTGCAACACTAAGTAACTAATTTTAGAATCAACCCTTTGCTTAGCTACAACAGTCAGCTGGTATATCTCTAAACTATGAATCTTCTACGACCTCGTCATCTGGTCGATTTTCCTCCAAAGTGACAGCTGCCCTCGACGCGTCCGTTTGATGTTCCACCCTCGCTGTGTCACCTCGCTCTAAAAGTGAAAGTAATGACAAAAATAGTAATGGGCATAGCACCGCAGTCCCGATCTCTGTCCTCAACCCCTTAAGCACGTGTCCTATACATTAGTACCTACCATGTCAGCTGCTGCTATGAGGTTGAATATGAAATCTGGGTCTGTGTGTATGAGTTCTGATGTCTCAGCTGTTAGGTGACAATACACGTTTTTGCATCTCATTATCAGATTTGTTGGGTGTAATTAGCTTGTTAGAAACTAATAAAAATACAGTTTCAATTAAATCATTTACCGGTACGTGCCAAATTTGCGAACATGTTTACACAGAAACGTATTTCATCTTCATTTTTTGCACAGCTTCTCAGAAGTACTGCGCCTATAGGCGCAAAATTAAAGTGCACCAAACTCTTCTCTTTTGGATTCGTTAGCAAAGGATACGAAAAACAGACCATTTCATTTTCCAGGTCCCCTCATTTAATGTAGTTTCATTGTTATCTGCCCACGTAGCTTCTTGTAATGGACTCCTTTGTAAAATCTGCACCGAAAGGTGTTCATGTAAAAACATACAAAGTCTATAAAGCACAATTATGCACGGACATGAACAAAATATAAAGTATACCCTGCTAACAATTTCTATATAAATAAAATATTTGAGAAATAGATGAATTACCCTTTGTTCGAGCCAGCTTCGACATGAAAGCTAAATAAAAATTTAGCATTATCTTGAAAAGACTGCTCCATCGATTTTTCTCGCTTCTTCGTCGTCTCACGATAACTCTCGCCTCTTTTCTCGATGACGTCGCGTGCATTAAAAGAGACAAGAGCGTAGGTGCAGAAACGGGCGTCCGTGACAAGCTATCCCCTTCCACAAAACCCCCTACCCCGCTCCCCAACCTACTCCTCCCTTTTGAAGTACTTTATGGTACCGCTTGAGGAGCTTCCGTGCGAGATGCGTTGAACTGATTTTGGCTGGTTCTCATTATGTTGTAGTTTATTCATTTCTTAAGAGAATAGAAACCCAACCAGAATAGTTTCTTGTATCACTTTAAATAGCCAATCTGACATTTAATCTTGTCTTCTTTAGTTTTGAATTTGTATGGATTCACTTTTACGTTTAATAATGATAGTGGGATCTGTAAACGCGGCCTCTTGTCACTTGTGCTATATGGGAGAAAGACAACTATCCCTACCCTCTTGGATCAATAGTTTTGCTCATATCCAACCCCATATCCCCTACACCCCCTCCTCAAACCCTTTGGTGTCACTCGCCCTTTGTACCAGTTTATTGTAGAAACGGCGTTTTTTGTGATGATGTGCCCTCCAGTGTTCTGGTGGCTTGTTTCGTTTCTCCTCTGAAAGGCTTTGCCTCTATTATTGTGGGCATAGTGACTTCGAGCAACTTCATTTTATAGATGGGCTTTGCCTCGCATTCGAAAGGTGATGGTGTCAGTTAATGATACCGCTAATTTAAGTCATATCTCTCAGTCTTATTCAGTTGCGAGAGCTTACACAAAATCACGGTTCTTCAAACCTGACCATGATATAAATTTAGTGCTATCATTATTTTGGTTACAATAGGATGTGTATTGTTTCATTGTTATGACATGCTTATCTCTGACATTGACACTGAACAAATCAAAACATGCACAACCTTCAGAGCAACTGACCAAATTTCGATCAATCATTCCATTAACAACGTTTGGCCCACTTTTGTTATTAACTACGGAATCATTAATAGTTCAGGCCATTGATTAGCCTTGTAATACACATTTTTGCTAAACGGCCTTTGTTTCGTCGCTGGACCAAGCGGGGCCCCAGCCTAGAAAGCAACCTTGTGGGATGTGTGTCGTCAGAACCTTTTGGTCATTAGTAGTCTCGTTACGCGGCTCGAGCGATTCAAGGCCGACCCAAATTCGCCTTCTCCCTTCCAAGGCAACGGGCAGTGGTTGCCAAGGTGATGATGGAAGCCATTGAATCATTTCAGCAGTTGTTACCAAGGGTGATTCAAGTGACGTCACAAGGCGATATTTCATTGTCCGTCGGTGCTCATCTCTTCGTGCCAGTTATTGTGTCCTACCACCCACCCAAAAACACGTTCTTTGTTTTGATTTGTCAATATGGAGAATCCCTTGTTTATTGGTATTTTTCTCTTTCTCAGGAAAGTTAATTGACCATTTGTCCCTGGATTGTGTATGTCATTGTGCCAATGAGTAAATCATGTTTATTTTAGATTTGTTGACCGGACGCTTGTCTTTTTATTCATCGGTCCATAGGGTCACAACAATGAATAAGTCCATCGATAAATATCTTACTTTAGTTTAACGTATTCCAGACAGCCCAAAGTGCGATCCATGCGTATTAATATTAGATTAATATGGGAGTTAATATTTAGGTGTAAGAAAAAATACACACTGAGGTGGTAGCCTTACTTGTCACTCGGATACCTATCACACCCATGATTATTGAAGGAGTGGTTTCTAAAAACATGTTTAGTCTACTCAACATGTTGTGAGCGATGAGCCAATTTAGGATAACAAGGATACAATTATTGTATGTCACTTTGACCTTTGGTAATCCGTGACATGACCTAAAAACAGGGTACATAACAATTCCCTCCTGGGTATCGTTTTGATCAGTAGGCTCTTTATCAGCAATAGTTGACATCGGAGTTTATCGGTGACACATTGACACTTAAAATGTTGAGTGCAAACAAAATTTACTAACCTTATAAAAGTAACTTACATTATTCAGTGAATCTGTTTTCTTGATTCTCGTTACATTTGAGAAACTATTTCAGCTTGCCTCTTTCAATAGTAGCCATAACCTGAACTATGGAAACGCTGAAGATAAGTGCAAGTCTAGCCAAATCGATGTTTTCGCCGCCTTATAATCGCCTTGAAGAATCTTCCTTCACCAAAGTCCTTCACATCCTAACATCCACCATTAGATGGCACATATGAATAATATACGGTAAAACGCTAATTATGTTATAAAATGTCGCACAGACGGTCAAAATATCATTATGACATCAGGACAAGGCAGTATTCGTATATTGACTTCGTTCAATATTAATATGGTCTCGTGATGTCCATCCCCACCATCTTCCTGCAAATTACTTTGTTTTCTCCATTCAAGGTTGTTTGACTTTGGTGTTGACGACCCTTCTTGTTGTGTCATCTTCTAAGTATTCTTCAATGGACATTACTCAATCACATGGGGTGTCCAGCTTTGTCCCCCATTGAAAAAAAAGGTCACCCAAAAAATGAACAAGGTCGTAATCACTTAATGGACAACACCTCAGCTTATCCTTGGAAAGGATCAGTGTCATATTGAGGGAAAGCCAGCTCCTTTTTAATGATTCTATAGTGTCCTTCAGTATGTTTTGTCTTGTTTAGATTTGGCTCGAGGATTTGGCTAATAATTTGAGTCATGTGGTTTATGAATAGATATCATGGCGTTTGAAACCCTATGGATGCAGATTTCGTTGGTATGAGAGAGGCTTGAGAGTTTGTATATAATTTCGCTTCTTTGAAATGAAAACCGACATTCAATGAATAACCAGCTCTGAGTGACTTATGATAAATGATATATTTCATATTTCTTTTAATATTACTAAGTTTCAGTAATTCATGAATAACAGCTTCCTGTGGAATAATTCAAGAAACGATAAAAGGATAATTAGAAAAAAATCTGGACTAAATAGATACAAAGTGGCTGTGTTTAATTAAGTTAAACAAATAAGCGTAATAAAAAAGCGCTATATAAGGATTCTAAGTCTAATAAGCCAGAAAATTTACGTCAACGACTTTGTCGGTAAGTTGTGTTGCCACGCAAGGTGTAATACCAGGATATACATGTGCGTCAGATTTATGAAATTTCAAACACGTGGGACTGTATATTTTAACACAGGTGTGATATTGTAAAACTCATAACTAGGTTCTGTATTTCGAAGAACAAAGACAAAGGGTCCGAAAAAGGCAGGTTTTATTTTCGTAGGCGAAAAAGGGGGTTATTACAGGAAGTTCTATATATGTATCGCGTTTTATGAGGTTTTCTTTATATTTTTTTTTATCGCAAGTTCACGTCAGCTTTTAGTCTCGGCCAACCCAAAACGGCAAGTTGG
Source organism: Hydroides elegans (assembly GCA_001703475.1). Classification (NCBI taxonomy): domain Eukaryota; kingdom Metazoa; phylum Annelida; class Polychaeta; order Sabellida; family Serpulidae; genus Hydroides; species Hydroides elegans. The sequence continues at coordinate 7,233 of LQRL01010333.1, read as the reverse complement.
GTCGTGAATAATCAAATATTTGACCCTATAATTTCTCACACACTATTCAACCTCCTTATCGAGGTTCGTATAAGAGCAATGTATCAATGATAAAGGAGGTGGTGGGGTATTCAGTATGTTGAAGCACATTTGTTTGAAGGTGTCATTTCGTTACGACCAGGGCGCAGGGAAAAGAATTATACAGAATCAATCGTGTATTAAATAGAATTTTAAGCTTGTGCGAAAGAAGTTTTCTGGTTTGAACTTCAAAGTTTAATTTTAAAATCGCCTCTTCTGTGAGAGCACAAAATAAAATTTAACTTTCATGCGCTATTTCAAAAATAACGTTTACTTTGATCCTCTTGGGGAATCTTCTGCTTGATATATTTCTTAACTGTGAAATATTTGTAGAAAAAAAACGCATGACCTCCACCCATATTTGTTGGACACCCAGTATTTTTCGCAAAAGGGGTCTGTCGTCCCGTATATTTCCTTTGTGTGGTTCATAGAAAGAGATCTGAGGTTGAGCGTTCAACATGTAAATGCACGTCGTCGAGAGGTTCGGCAAACACACAATGAAACGCGCACCCATGAACATGTGTGTGTTTTGTGGTGGCAGAGCGAAGGCCCTTTTGTTCATAGCATTTCCATTTGGCGTGAGGTCATAGCTCTCAGTTTAGACTCAGAGAAACGTGTTGTGAACACACACAGAAATACCATGCGCCTTTCAATCGAAATAAAACTGAAATTTAAACAGAAATGAACTTTAAAATTATAGATTTAGATAGCTATTAAATATGACTTTGACATTACATTTTGGATAGCGAAACTATGAAATCATCAAGTGTTATGGTAGTTGAATAACAGCTGTGTTTTGAAGGGCATTGTTTATGAGACTACATGTGTACTCTATCGATTGCTAGCGAACAAAGGATAATCATAAAGAGAGACATGAAAAAAAATATATAAAGGAATAAATAAGTTTTAGATTAGTTACAGTTTAAAGTTGAGGGATTTGTTTGTATATAAAAAGGTAAGTCATAACTGGATATATATTTAAATGTAAAAGTACAGCATATTGTTAGTAAACTAGGAAGGTAAACAATGACAATTCACTTTCAGTGTTATTTACGCGGAAGTTCTGTTTATTTTTGACCTACATAATTGTGCTTTGAACTATATAGTACACAACTGTTACAGTTCACACGCGTTAAACGGTGATTTTATATTCATTGTCGATGAAGGTCATGGAACTTCTAAGTTCTCACAAAATTGTGTCAGTAGGACGATATGCCATAACGACATTTGTTTCTATCGAGATAATCCAAACTTTGAGTCACAGCTCACTCACAACTAACTCAACACACAAAGTGATCCTAACAACCAATGCTCACTCCCATAAAGCACAAAGGATAACCAACATTGTCTTTAATTGCAATTGTCATCTCGTTACGTAAACAAAGAGAGAGTAAATCCCTAATTGTAATCCCAGCCCTCGTCCCTTTGAGGAACTCGCTAATATACGTGTGTCATCTGTCCACATAACATAACAATATGAGCACCTGTCCATGTATCAGCTGTATATATGGAGCTGTCATAAAATGGTCAATATGTTTCAATTTTTACTGACATCTGGGTGGCACAGCAAATAAAAAGAACATATCATCTAATTCATTACATTCAAACGATGTTATAATATTTATCTGCTGATCTTCGTGCGCTAGCTAAGAACAGTAAAACACGATCGAAAAGGAACATATTATACTATTTACTCAAATACAAATTATTCGTTATTTGAATCTAATGTTTTAGAAAATAAAACCAGAGATTAAACAAATCTAATGGATATATTAGGAAAGGTAAGCATCTTGACCTATCATTTGATAAAAAAGAGTTTAGAATTTCACAAACTAACACTCGTAAAACCCTTTGTAACCTTTTTAACCCCACATTGTGACATCATAGTGACCCCTCACATATAGCATAAACTCTTTGTGTGTCACATTACTCGTGGCTGGGGTCAAAGCTGTTAATTACTGCGAGTGTTAATAATCCACGCGTGTCACCCAAGCCAAAGAGAGAGAAAAACCTTTGACATGTTACAAAGTTGACATCTGTTTGGGTATTAGGGAGGACAGATGAGGATGTTACAAAGCCAAGGTGACATATGTATAAAAAATATGTGAAGTTTAGTTGCTGTTGCACTTAAGTATGGATAGATAATTATATGATCGAGAACTGTAAGTAATGCAATGTTATTCGAACTTTTTAAAGACAATTATAAAATGATTAGACAACAACAAAAGTAAGTCAGATTCATTTTATTTAATTGTTTTTTTTTGTTGTTATGGGTATCTTTCAACTAAAAATAGAACTCCCGGATATCAATTAAATATGGTGTTAGTTAGAACCCATTCTTCATTCTCGAAAATAATGACGAAAACATTAAACTTTGAAATATTATCGCGGATTTAAATCTTAAACGAAACAGAAACTTTTTCATCTGACAAAGAGATTATATCGTAATTTCAATTACACTTTCAAGGATGCTTAAGGGCCCTAAACATCTGGTTATTGCACTATATTATGCATAACACAAGGTTTTTCATATGGTTAAAGTAACGTGAAGCCTTTTGTTGGTAATGGGATTCATTTATGTTATTTGTGGTGATTCACAATGTAAGAAGAGGGTTCACGGCGTTCAGTGCACTGGTAAACGTAGTGTTTATAAACACCAACTGTATGTTGTTTTTGTTTGGGTTATGACCAAGACAAAATCACTACGCGCTAGTCAATGAAGGGGATTCATACCGGATGATGAGTCCTTAGGTCAGGTATTGATCATATGAATATATGAACAAGCCTTCTCTATTCACAAAGAAACAGGAATTAGGACTGGATACATGTTTACACATGACACACGAAATATATGTATTCTTCATTTATAAATTCATTTATAAAGTGTAAGTTCTAGACAAATAAAGTTCATATGATCATATGAATATATGAACAAGCCTTCTCTATTCACAAAGAAACAGGAATTAGGACTGGATACATGTTTACACATGACACACGAAATATATGTATTCTTCATTTATAAATTCATTTATAAAGTGTAAGTTCTAGACAAATAAAGTTCAGAGTTTAAAACATTGAAGACAGAAAATAGTCTTTCTGTGTTAGGATATACATTAATGAAACTATATATACAGGTGTATGTGATATAGCATTGAAGTGAAATTCAAAACATTTTAATAATCAAGAAGCTTATTTGGTGAGTTTAATCTTGCCCTTTGATGAAAAATGCAAATAGAAAATAGGCTTTGACGTCTTTGTCTCCCCGAGGTGCTAAGGCGTAACCAAGGACGAGGCAAGAGATGAGTAAAGCGAGTTGATTGCTCAAGGGGTGGTTACTCAAATCGCCCTGCTACTTAGAGAATCTCGCTCAAAACAGATTTAGCATAAACATGTTTATCTTGAATGAATGAAAAAACTAGAATTTCATTTTGATTGTTGTAATATGAATTGTGGTAAATGAATATATCCAAATGACATATAGAAATAGTTTAATGTTTCTGCACGCTTTCCCGTACTTGTTATTGAGTTGACGAGGGGGCAACAAGGGGAAAAATGTGTTAATCACGTCACCATAACAACCCATCCCTTTACAGATGCGTACTTGGTGTTGGATTAATTCCCCTTTCGGATCATACGGATGAAACGTGCTGGCGTTCAGTAGAATGTGGAGTAAACAAGCCGAGGCTTAAGAATGAAAATCACTGTTTTTTCGCTGATTCAATGTCTTGTGTGCATCAGTAATAATGTTTCCTGTCTATAAACTATTTCATTGTCACTGAGTGTGTTATGAGCTCAAATCTTGAGGTAAAAGTAATATTCGGGCTGTTTCAAACATCACGATTATATTCTCAACATGTTTTTGTTATAATATGGCTTATTAAAATGTGTTTCTTTCTGTTTACAGGTTCACCATTGTTAAGAACAACGATCAACACACGTTGAATAGGATTATTAAGACACTACACTTTTAGGATATAAACATTGTGCATTCATATTGGATATAAATTGTGTGGCGGAGAATAAGCCGACGTGAAGAAGTTACTATATTTTTCATATTACCCGCTGCTGATCGCGTGAATAGGAGCGCGCATCACCTTCTCTCTCCCCTTCGTCTTTCTCTCCATTCGTCTCCACCTCCTTTTTATGTCTACGCAGTTTCGTCTCAACCGTTCTATATGCCAAACATAGAGGAATATCCTAGGATGGGCCAAAAAGTCTCCGGCGGTATAAAGACTATAGCGCGGGAGCCGACGTACAAAGCTCTTCAGCGTAACAATGACATCTACAACCCCGACTTCCAGAAGCCCAGTCGCCTGGACATGCTACTCGACATGCCGGTCGCCTCAAAGGAAATGCAGAACGAACACTCGTGGAACGAGGACGACCGCAGTCTCAACATATTCGTCAAGGTCGATGACAAGATGACCTTCCACCGCCACCCCGTCGCCCAGTCCACCGACTGCATCCGCGGCCGCAAGGGCTATACACGTGGGCTGCATGTGTGGGAGATCAACTGGAGCACGCGCCAACGCGGTACACATGCCGTGGTTGGTGTTGGTACAAAGGACGCGCCGCTGCACTGTGTGGGATATCAGAGTTTGGTCGGCTCGACGGGCGAGTCGTGGGGCTGGGATCTGTCGCGCAATAAACTCTACCACGACATGAAGAACAAGCCCGGGGTGACATACCCCAAGTTGTTGAACTCGGACGAGAACTTCGTGGTGCCCGATACCTTTCTAGTCGTGCTCGATATGGACGAAGGTACCATGAGTTTCGTGGTCGATGGACAGTTCTTGGGCATTGCCTTTCGGGGTCTCAAAGGCAAGAAGCTCTACCCTCTAGTCAGTGCTGTATGGGGACATTGTGAAATCACCATGCGCTACATTGGCGGACTCGATCGTAAGTGTCAATCGCGTGTAATACCGCGCTCTCATTTGGATATATTTACGGTGTGGTCATACGCGAATATGTCCTTTATTTGCGGAAATATCACACATTGGATAGTGTTGTTCAATGATATTGTTCACATCGAATTCTTTTTTTTTTCTTTTTAGCTCTGACGAGTTCAGCTAAATTCGAAGCGGTGTTAATTCGGGGGTCTATGACCCCTGATTTTCAGTGATTTATAATTCAATTTACTTATTATAATGAGAAAGAGGGTTCCACAGATTCTATACACCAGTATTCAATCTATAAGAAATAAATGCATAATTTCATTCGGTCAAGGTACGGTTTTTTCGTAACAAAGAGATATATGAGTCATTACTTGTCGACAAAGGGCCGAGAAATATGCGCTTATTTCCTGTATATTAACCGCTATTCAATATGATATTCGAAACCCCCTTCAATACAACACACACATGTGTGTGTATTTGAAATTCTCGTAAAGCGGATTTTGGCTAAGTCACCGTAAGTGGTTTATGAACCGGAAGTAAAGGGTATTTACGCGTTGTGTCCCAGATAACACAGCCGAATCAACGCACTTGTCAAGTGTTTAGGCCTTTGAGTGTCGTGTTTGTATTTGGCGTAATCAAACACGTGATCCGATTAGTTAAGTCCTCTCTTCTCGCCGACTGTTCCTTAATTTGGGGTAAACCACGTTGGGACGGATTCGAAAACTTAACGTGCGATATTGGCCCTAACATTATGACTAAAAAAGCGTTAGGTTATAAGTGTGTATTTCGAGAGCAAACAATTTAAAAATGTTAACCAAAATAGTCTATAAAAAAATCAATCAATCGCCATTCATATGATTATTTTTAGTTTCGGAAAAAAATCTTTGTTTCATGGTCGACCAGACAATGCAAGGCGCTGACAATTGTCTAGTTCCTAACAGGACATAGCTAATCGACAGTACAGTAGACTTCTAACATGTCTAACCGAGGGTAAATTAAATTTATCCTCCAGTAAGCATCAGTAGGTTTCTATCAATATACAATTGTAACCAAATATTTGGGTGGCAACAGGATCGAAAACGTGTATGAACCGTTATTGCTCGTATGTTGCGGTCAATTATGTGTTCCGGGTCAATTACGTGTTCCCGCCTATTTCGGTCAATTACATGTTCCCAACTCGGTCAATTATGTGTTCCCGGTCAATTGTGTGTTCCCAACCCGGTCAATTGTGTGTTCCCGGTCAATTGTATGTTCCCAACCCGTTCAATTGTGTGTTCCCAAATCAATTACGTGTTCCCAACCCGATCAATTACGTGTTCCCGTTCGCTAAGTCTATTTTTTTTCGTGTGAGCAAATTTATCCCAACAAATTAATATTTCATTATTTGTCGCCCATGACACATGTAATTAAACATATAAAGCCGCAAAATCATACTATTGCTAGTTTGATATATAAGTGCACAGTTTATCAACCATTGTGAAAAAATGAAATTCCTTTTCATAATGATAATAACTCAACATTATGAAAGTTACCGAGTTACGACTACACTCCAAATTAAAAGAATCTACTCCCTCTCTTAATATGCCCCATGAAGGGAATGGCCTAATGGGAGCAGATTTCGGCTGAAAACGGCCAAGTCCACCATATAAACTACAGTTACTGTACCACCTTGGTAAATCGAAAACTATTCGGTTTAATCCTGATAAAATTTGTTCAGTTAAAACAATGATTCCGTTTATCCGTCTTCAGTTTAACAAGGTTCCACTCTAGTTGGCGGACAGCCGTTTTCTGTTGAAATCTGTTCTCATTCCCTTCATGGTGCATATTTAGAGAAGGGGTAGATTCTTGTTATCTGGAGTGTAGTTGCAACTCGGTAACTTTTATAAAGTTCAGTTATTATCATTATGAAAAGGAATTTCATTTTTCACAATCGATTATGAATTGTGCGCTTATATATCAAACCAGCAATAGTATGATTTTGCGGTTTTATATTTTTAATTACATGTGTCATGGGCGACAAATAATGAAATATTTATTTGTTGAGATAAATTTGCTCACACGAAAAATAGAGACTTAGCGAACGGGAACACGTAATTGAACGGGTTGGGAACACGTAATTGATTTGGGAACACACAATTGAACGGGTTGGGAACATACAATTGACCGGGAACACACAATTGGCCGGGTTGGGAACACACAATTGACCGGGAACACATAATTGACCGGGTTGGGAACATGTAATTGACCGAAATAGGCGGGAACACGTAATTGACCCGGAACA
>LQRL01010331.1:986-25082 GCA_001703475.1 Hydroides elegans | reverse complement strand
CCCCCATACCGGCTTGTGCTTTATAGAACGATTGATCATCTTGGCTCGCCATGGTGGACTTTGCCATTTTCGCCAATTTGGTCTTATATATAGTAAAAAACCCTTAGTTTCAACTGTTATCTTCACCCACAGTTTTGATCATAGAGCTTTCAAACTTTAACTCCAGCTTCTATATGGTCACCTCATTATAGATTGTGCTTTTGATGACGATCGAAATGTTGTGGTCGCCATGGTGGACTTCATCATTTCCACCCAATTTGGTTTTGTATATAGTAAAACACTCTTAGCTTCAACAGCTATCTTCTCCCACAGTTTTGATCATAGAGCTTTCAAACTTTAACACAAGCTTCTATATGGTCACCTCATTATGGATTGTGCTCTTGATAACTATCGAACAATTGTGGTCGCCATGGTGGACTTCGCCATTTCCGCCCAATTTGGTCTTATATATTGTAAATAACTCTAAGCTACAAACCCTATCTTCTCGCAAAGTTTTGATATTAGAGCTTCCAAACTTTAACATAAGCTTCTACATGGTGACCTCATTATGGATTGTGCTCTTGATGACGATCGAACCATCGTGTTCGGATGGCTATGGTGAACTCACCATTTTTGCCAATTCGGTCTTATACATACATGTATTTAAAAACTCCCTTATTTGAATGTGATACTACCAAATATTAATGCTAAATTATTATGATAATAATAACAATAAATTAAAGAAAATCATAAATGATGGCAATAAATAATGGAATAAATGATTATGATGATAAATAGTTTATCATTTATGTATTGATAATAAGGAAACGTATTAATAAATAATTGCATTAATGATAATAATGAATATTTATGGTAAATAAGTAATTTTGACTTTGCATTTTTTGTCTTATTTGGTCTTTTATATATATATTATGTCCTATATTTTTACTAGAAATTATACTTAACCTTGTCCTTCTTATCTTTCTTCTTATCTTTATAATTTTGCGGTTTGTACATTAGCTTATACTTTCCCTTATGCTGATCATGCTATGCCATTTATTGACTTCCTAGAGCAAGGCGTTTGACATCTGGCCAGATAGCTCAGTTGGTGGAGTATATGCCTAGTGATCCCAAAATCGTGGGTTCGAACCTGGATTCAGCCCAAATACTTTTTCATTTAAAAACGCCAAAATTATATTCCTCTTATGTTTCCATAGAATGTATAGTCGCATCGATTCGAGAAATCTTCAAATTAAATTATATATATAACATATATGTTTGTATGTTTATCAATAGCACGTGGGGCCTGTAGCTCAGTTAGTACAGCATGGAGCTCCTACTCATTCGGTCACGGATTCGAATCCCATCTGGTATAAATATATCCCACCTCTTAATATATCTTAATGCATAAGTTAAAACAAATAGATGACATGTGACTTACTTATGCAATTTCCCGTGTTTGTATTTAGTTGCACACTTAGTGCATATATTAATATATTAAAGAAACGTTACACATGTGCAATTACTGAAATACCATGAGTTATACACTAAAGCTGGGTCATTGTCAAACCCTTGACAATCTTGTTTACTTACGTGACAAGCGTGTGAATCATGATCATCTAAATTGCCAACACAAACTTGGGTTTTCTCATTTAGGTAGCGAAGGTTTTTGTATTCGATACTGTCTCTGCATGATGTCATATTCTGTATAACAAGTTGTGCCTGCTTCAATGTGATACTCTTTGTGTCCTCTAAAACATGTTTGACGATATGAATCAAGGAATTTAAAATATAAAGAGGTTAGTAAAAATAGCACAATAATAATAATAGGATATACCATGTATGATAATGTCAGTTAAAGGCTGTAGTTATAGCCACGGGTCCATGGCTTTTGTATAAAAACCTCCACGGCACATTTATCAAATCCAATAATTAAAATTTTGATATGAAAAGCGTTGTAGTCACTATATAAATCACTTGTCAAATGGAAACACTGGACATCATGTGAACTAAAATGATTTTAGAAAGTACCGAAAAGGCTGTATGGCATGCGTGTGTAACCGAATCCGGAAACATAGCATCGTTTAAAACTAGTGTCTGTGCTGTTTGATTTCGGAAGACAAATTGGTGAAACATTGACTCCATCTAACGCTAGAGGAGTTTTTAATTTCAGCAATGAAATGTCGCCTCCCCATAAATGTGTATAGTTGGGATGCCTGATAAACTTCTCAACCTCGAAGCTTGGTCCTTCAAGTCGGTTACTGTTACCAACTTTAACTTCGACTGATCTCCTATTGATGCAAGTTACACATTAGGAATGCAACTATGTTACACTAGATTAAGATAGTGTAACATGGAAGTTTAGATATAAACATGTTTAAAGAGGAATATTCATATTATTTGATCACGTGGAAGATACATATTGTATTTTCATACTAGAGCTAATAGATAAGTGAATAACATGGCTTAGTAATACGAACTTAATATATGGAATTAAGATTATGAATAAACACGCACCAGCTAGAATCATAGCAATGGCCTGCTGATAGTATCCATCGTTCGTTCAAGATAACTCCTCCACAATACGTTTTAGGATCGCCATAAATAGACCACTGATGAATTAAATAATATAATGAAATAAGTAATAAGATTCAAAGCAAGGATATGTTTCCTAGCTCAAGGCGCAAATGAAGTTATCAGGAATTTAGTAAGATAATGTTATAGAACATCAAAACAATTCTTACAATCCTTACAAATATCCAAAGGGTTTTATGTTTCGAATTGAACTGTCTTTTTTTTTTGTTTTTTTTTGTACTTCCTTAGTTAATGTAATGCTGTATTTAATTAATTAGCAAACATTACCTATTAGCAGCAAAGCAAACATTTTAATTCATCTTGCGATTTTTAAAAATCCTCATGCCATATATAAATGACAGTATTCGTTTTCGAATGATTGAATAAAATACGTTAAAAAACTAATATTAATCGAATGCTTACATTATTTATTATTAGAAATGCTTGCCATGGGAAGAATTTAATATTGGACTCCTTTCCATTCACAACCCGCTTTTTCCTCTTGCTTTGTATTAAATCAGGATCCATTGTTGATATTCCACATTTAACTTCTTCATAATGAAATAAATGACTAATGATAATAATAACAATGATGAATTTTCCACAATTGAAATGACACCAAGCTACTTCGGAAACGTCTTGCATTACATTTAAATACAAAAATATATCTCGATCTAGCCATTTTATACAAATACGCACCTTCAATTTGGGAATATGCCCATTTAAAAGCGTTATCAGGAATATCATGTGTCCATATTGATATATTAACAGATATAGATGTACCGTGCGATATGAAAGTTACATTTTCATATATATGGCAACTTTGAAAATACGCCGCATTTGTCACGGGATCAAACACCTAAAAACAGTATTATCAAAATTCAAATATAGTTTAGTACAGTGATTGACTTTGTTGATTTCCTCCAAAGCTGCTTATGTCAAATATGTAAGCCACGGGGATATCCCTGTCTTTTATATTGTGTGCATTTAACATTCAATTTGTTTTACATGTACGCCGCCAAATTTACACATATGTTACTTACCACATCTGAATATATATAAGAAAGTGATTATTGTGTATGAAACTTATATAACGTATCTATAATGTTGAAACAGTAGTGATGATCAAGACGATAGATATGAAAAAGATTTTATAATTTGAAATATTTATTAATAATAGCTCACCGAAGTCTCCAATGTACAATTTTCAGAATCATCAAGATTATATGTACCTAACACCAGTTTCACATTGTGGCCTCTTTCTGCATAAAAATAAATAGTGCATGAATTCGTCTCTTCCATTCCTCCAAAAACTGTTGCAAAGTCGATATAATTCATCTCCTCTCCAGCTTTGAATTTATGGAAGCGCTCTATGAACAAAACAAAACACTAAATTGTGTGTATATATCGCCGGGTTTTTTAGTAGTATAATACATAATGATTGATGATTAAATATACAAAATTGTTACATCTTTATTTTCTAAAATAATTAGATATTACCTGAAGTAAAATGATGTCGTGTTTGATTCATTATTTCGTCAGTATTTGGAAGATGACCAGTACCTAAATATATGTTTGTTAGGCTTCATTATTGATTTATTTTCTATATAATGTTAAGAGGATTATGTATTAGTGGTACTGAATTATAATTTATAGTTATTCTATGTAGTCTAACATTATTATAATCAAGCAAGAAATTTGTTTTTGACATAACGCAGTTCAAAGTTTGAGTTACGATGTTTCCGGATGTGACTCATCGTGGTTATAAGCAAATATATTCATGGACCTGTCATGTTATGAATGTCTTATTTTACAAGTCATTAAATCCAATATGCAATATCCTATTCAAATATGTTTGATCATACACACCTAATCGAACGGCAAAGAATGTGACCAAGGCCAAGACAAGTATTGCCACAGGGGTAATCGCGATCAGCAGTCTTCTTTTGGTAAAAACACTTCCTATTTTCTCGTTGCTGTTTTGATAAGAGAAGCGCAAATAAAAAATAAATAACTAACCTATAGATTATGTTTATAAACACTGGCTTTTATATGTATATCTCTACCTGAAACGCTCATTTCATAGTATTACGCACTTGACATATATAACCCTTACCTTATACAGTAACTTAGTAACTCATCCATATAAGGGATTTCATTCTAATATAATTTATTTGCGTCATTTGAGCTTACTCATGCCAAATGAATGTAAAATATGTGCATAGATAAGCAATAAGTGCCAATTTTATTGAATATATTTTGTCCGGGCTTTGAATATTATAACCATGTTTTTATATAAAGGTGAAAAACTAATGCTAAGATAATTACCAAACGGATATCGTTTGATATGTCTGGTCTCTTGGTTAACTAAATATGCCGATATTGCCTTTCAATTAAGCATGATTTAAATGGAAATACTTTCGTCGAAAAAATATATTCATTAAACACAAAAAATGCCTTTAGCTATAACGTTACGCATTTTATCAATATATCAATTTAGTTTTTTTACTTATATTTTGATCTGTTCGTGTTGATCTTCTAAAGATTATTTAAGATACGTTGTTAATCAAGTCAAACTGTCCAAAAATAGTCTGATTAAATTAATTGGTAGCGTGTAATAAATTTAATGATTAATAATGGTATTTTTTATTTTGAATAAGATTAAAGACCTCTAATTTAATCTTTTATTTTCATAACAATTTTCTGTTTCAATTTGTTTTAAGATACACTTGGGCAAATTATTTCAATATGATTTTGTGCGCCACATTGAATGTGTTCGATTCTTTGCAATAACTATCTGAAACACACTGTACAAAAATCTTATTGTTTATTAACAATTTATGTCCATGGATAATTTACAGTGCAATTTTGACGTGCATTTTTATGGCATATAGTTTGATATTTCAATTTGGACCTACCTTAGTAACGGCTGTCGATCAATATTATTTTCTCTCTGATTGTTAGAAAAATATATATCTGAATTAGTCATTTAGTTATATGTAATTTTTAAACTCGAAAATGTTTTTAAAAAGCTACAAATGTTATAACCTTAAGTTTAAATTGTTTATAAATATAAACTTTAAGTTTAAATTGTTTATAAATATATAAAAATGTAAATATATAAGCAATGATACCTTTGTGTGATGCCCGTTGATATCAACATACCAACCACTATTTAGTTCTATTTCTTCCATTTTAGCAAAATATTTTTTCAACAAATAATTGTCAGCTTTCATAACAGTGTCTTCTTTACCTATTATGCTGAGTCAAGTTGTATTACTCTGTTATGAAGGCAATATAAAATATAACCTCAATAAAATAATTATTCTCATATAATCCCATCCAGATCACTCATATAATTACTTTGCAATAAACCATTTCATGACATAGAATAAAAAGAACATGTATATTCACAGGTTTGAGCTAATGTGTGAGATTGATTAAAAACATACATACGGGGTGGGCGTTCTGGCGGTCGAGCACGGTATATAACAGATATGTCTGTATATACTAGCTGAACATTTAAATTTATTGTTTACTGAAAAATACAAAAAGCAAAAAACAAATACTTGTCACGACACACAATCTTTGTCTAGAAATTTTATAGAATTTTTTTCAAACTTTGAAGTATTCTTCTAGAAAAAAAATAATATGTAATACTTACAAGTATTGTAAGATCCATATTGACATTAATATGAACCTAATATGAAATAATTAGTATTTTTTCTTAACACAGGATTTTGCATATGTAATTAGTAATTTGTGTGGTCGCAGAAGAGTGTTGCTAAAGTACATCTTGGGACATCTTTGGACCAATCGTGTATCATATTGCTTAAGCTCGATAGATATTATTTCATAACACAATGGAGCATCAAGTACCTTTACGCAGAGGAAAATATGTGGAATAATTTGAATGATTGCGAGTGCATTGTTTGATCGAAACCCAAATATCCAATGGAAGAGGTGATCCATCATATCGCTTAAATCTGAAATATTGACATTTATGCTTTCTCAAAGGATATTTTAGATGGAGGCGTCGTTCAAAAATTGAAGACATGTGATGGAAGCATGTTAGACACAATACATCGATGCAACAAGTTTGGCTACATATCCATGCAACCTAGTCCCTTTGAAAATATGGCAAATGGCGAAAATGCTTAAGCCTGGTTAAATAACAAATATGAGGTGAAAGAGCGAAATAGAAAGTTTAACACAAATTAAGGGTAATATCAAAGACATATCCTAAGTTTAACCGTGACAAGCAAACAGATAAATATCAATTAAGATCACTATCAGACCGGTAAATTAAACAATGACAATGTCATGGTCAAAAATGAAAGTATTTATGAACTTGAAGAGAAATTTGTAAAGCTTTTCACTAGGCTGACAAGGTACTGGTCCCGTTGTACTTTTATGGTCTTTGTTGCTTTACAGCTTGTACTCGTTTGGTCGTTTTGCATTGGGTTTGGACAATTCATTCTTTTTAATAAGTAATTTCAAATGTGTTCATATTTAACTGTTTTATAGTTAAAGTGTCTGTTACTTGTGACTAGTTAATTAAATATGAAATTATGTGAGATAAAAACAACAAGTTTTACAAAACGTTTTAGTCCATTTTTCAACGACTTGAGTATAAATCAATCGTGCTATGATTTAAGAAAATGTGTATTATAACTGTATGCTGAAAAGACATATTGAAGCAAAATATCGGTTTCAATTTATGCCTTTCCGTTCGCATTTTTGTCACATTTAGGTCACGTTCTATTCAATTAAGATTAAATTTGCCATGTATAAGCTATAGAGTGTTATTGCTATGTTGCTTTTTTAAAGTTATATCTATATTGTTTCATTTATAAATGTTTATAGAAAATCAGTTTGACATTGCGATACCCTTTACAAGAGACAAGTGAGTCTGCAAGTATCTACTATTCCGTGTTGCCCTTGTTTACTAGCCGACCCGGTGCCCCTCACATAAGTTCATTTTTTATTTTTTACATTGTTGTGACGGTTCTAGGTTGAGGATTTTATTTCACGTTCGAAACATATGGGAAACGCAATTTAAACTTCTGACCAAAACGATTGATTTGAGCTAGAGTCTTCGCCCTTTCTTTCCGATAAACAGGATTTCTAAAACGCCATCGTAACCATAAAGCGGTGCATTTAGCAAAACAATATAGCACATAACCTTTTAAACACTAGCACTGATACTAAGAATTGAAGATAGTGGACAAAGAAATTTTAATGTGCTAACATAAAGCACAAAGCAAATGAAATGGAATCTATAGACTGTTGGCCCTTCTTGAATCATCATTTAACACCTATTAAGTAATAAAGTTGCATTTAAAATTCCAAGAATTGTGTAAAATCCATATTCATTTGCTATTTTCATATATAAATGGCACTTGCGATAGTAGAAATCGAAATGTTTAGATGATAATAATGACATTCCATAGTACGGCATTTTGTAATTTTAATGCTGTTTCTTTTATCTAATATCATATTTCAAATATTACATTTATATAATTAGTTTTATCACGTTCTGTCTTACTATGTTGGAAAAATACACCAAAGGGCATACCAAAGACCTTAGATATGGTCAAACCGTATCAATATTTATAAACTGTTAAATATAACCTGTAAAATACATGTAATAATATCCAATGTCACCACATACAATTAGTCATAGATTTTAAAAGACGGTACTTTAGAACAGCATTAATGCTTTTAGCAGAATTCCTGCATATAATGATTAGGAATTGTGAATTTTATCATTATGATTTTTTTATTAGTAAAATAAATATATATTTCAATGCGAACGTTTTGAAACAATTTTTAATTGTATCAACCCAAACCATGGGCCCTATACAAATATTTTCATGAATTGCAAACTATCATTATTAAATTCCATGAGATCTCTTTATTGTATGTTCATGACTCTGTTTATAATATATACCATATCATTCCATATTATTGTGAAACGAGTACTTTTGTTTACGTTACATCTCAATAGGGATTTTTAAAAAATACAATCAATATAAGACGTCATCTTTGTGTACAGTCCCGATGCAATACAGTCGGGTATGCTCCAGCTCAATGAACCACAGTTTTTTATGTGACTGTGGTTCGCTGGTTCTATATATCATTTATGATTTTGTTAATCCAATCAATGTATGTCGTCACCCTTGTGTACAACCCAGATCCCGTGCAGAAGCCATTGCTCCAGCTCACTAAACCATAAACGTACCAATTGTCATCATGATAACCCTGGCAGCTGAGAGGTCCTCCGCTATCACCCTGAAAATTGATTAATAACTTCAAACAATTGAAGCTAATTTGATAACAGTAACTGTTTATTCGCTTCTGATAAAATATATCATTTAATTATTCTTTGATTGATAAAGTTGATTGGAAATTGAATATTTCTTTATTTTTAGCAATAATATGATTTTCTTAACATTGATGGCATGATTCTACCTAACAAATTCATATAACACGACTCCTTATTATCTAATTGAAATACACCAAAGTGACCCCGGTCAAAATGCTAATTTTTGTAACATAAGTCACAATGGCCTCGGTCAAAATGGGCCTAGTAAAAATACCATGAATTTTGTAACACATATGTAGTTGCATTATATTATTATCATCACTCCAGTTAAATGCAAATTCATATGTTTACTTATGCTAGTATGGAATTTTATCATTAAAAGTAATGCGAATAACAATATATCTTAATATAATATAAAACATTTCATATTAATAAGTCAAACTTATTAAATAGCCTGATTGAAATAACCACGTACATATTGAATTGCATGTTATTATGCATAATATACCTACAAGAGCGTTAAATGTCTCCGCTTCGAACGCATCATTTAATTATTCTCTTTGACTATCACAACAAGGAAACATATTTTCGATATGATAAAAATAGTTTTCCGTGCAGGTACGACAGCCTCTGAATCACAAGCTAATCCGACCTGATTTTATCGTTTTCTGTTTGATCTACATAAAACCTTCATAAGAAACATTTTCCACTTTTATTTCTTGCTTTAATTCTTATAAACATTTTGGGGCCATTTTGACCTATGTTGGCAAAATTATGGCCATTTCAATGAGATAAAATTACTTGTTAACATCTTAATATAATTACGGTTTGTTTGCACTTACATGACAAGCGTTTGAATTTTTCTCATAGAAATCACCAACACAAACTTGGGTTGTCTTATCTAGGTAACCGAGATCATTTGATTGTATACTTTTTCTGCATGAATTCATATTCTGTATAATCTGTCGTGCCTGTTTTATGGTTCGACTCATTGTGTCCTCTTAAACATAGTAAACAATATGATTAAAAGATTTTAATATAAAAAAGGTCATTGTATACGTTAACACAAAAACATAAGATTTTAGTTATTCAAAGAGAATCTATATATCTATTCGTAAATATTTTTGTAGTGACGAATGAGAA
Organism: Hydroides elegans; assembly: GCA_001703475.1. Classification (NCBI taxonomy): domain Eukaryota; kingdom Metazoa; phylum Annelida; class Polychaeta; order Sabellida; family Serpulidae; genus Hydroides; species Hydroides elegans. The sequence goes on along the minus strand of LQRL01010331.1, from coordinate 15,058 downwards.
CATTTTACTACATTTTAAATCAATTTAAAAGAACATTTTGATAACACATTTTTGTCACAACTCATAACAAAATAAATTCAGAATAAACTATTATGCTATAAGAAGAAATAAAGTAATGATGAATTACCAAAAATGTAGAATGGAATGCTCGTTTCACCAAATCCGGAAAAAAAACATCGTTTAAAACTGTTGTCGTTACTGTTTGATGGCGGAAGACAAATTGTTGAAATATTAACTCCATCTAACGCTAGAGGAGTTTTCAATTTCAGCAATGAAATATCGTCTTTCCAAAAATGTTCATAGTTAGGGTGCCTAATAAACTGCTCAACCTCGAACCTTGACCCTTCATGTAAATAGCTGCTACCAACTATAACCTCCACTGAAGTCCTATGAATATCAATGAACTCAGTTCAATTATCAAAATCACAAGTCGTTAGATAGGAACATTTATTTGACAATAACACCATGGATTGACAATTTATGTGTGTATTAGGAAGCTAGATGGTCCAGTCGGTATAGTGCTGACTTGCCAAGCCGATATTGAATCGGTGACGTATGTTCAAGCGTGGCTTATGACAGATCTCAATATGTTTTTCAATAATCTGGTTAAGTGATACACTTTGCTATGGGTAGCTTGGAAATTAAATATAAAGCAATAAAAAAGTATCTATCATATAACATTGCGGAGCTTGGTAATCATAGGCTTGGCCATGCCTACTAAATATATTGAAATTGAGATTATCAGTAAAACCCTACCAACTTGAATCATAGCAATGGCCGGCTGATAATATCCATCGTTCGTTCAAGATTGTTCCTCCGCAATACGCTTCATCATGGCCATATAAGGACCACTGAAAAAATAAATAATTCAACAATCAGACTAAAATATTAAATATTGTTATAATAAAAAATTAATGTTCCGTCTCATTTATATATAACTTCTTATCACTTAACTATGATCCATAATAAAATGTGAACATTGTGTTATTAAATAGGTAATTTATAAATATTCCAAACCCACGATGTGCTTGATTTCTTAGCTCATCATATGAATGAATTTCAAGGAAGTACTCAAGATGCTTAAGCGATAGAAATGCAAAGTGGTATTCTTGCAATTTATAATGCTTTGTATTTTTCAGATTGATTGATTATAAACAATCTTATATTTCATCTTAGGGTTTATATCAAAATACATCACTTCAATTCGATTTTCAAATCCTCACAATTTCTTTATGACTCATATTAAAGCTTAAACACTTAAATAAATAATGCTACGCCGTACAGATTTAATCCATAGTCCGCATCAAATGAATTATTTCTAATGTAAAAATATTCAAGCAAACTTAAACAAACCGTTTTGATTATTAGAAAAGCTTGCCATGGAAACGCTTTGATATCGGATACATGCCCATTCACTATGCGCTTTGTTCTCTTTCTTTGCAATGATTTGGGATCTATCGTTGGGATTCCACATTTAAGTCCTACAATATTAGAAAATTAAACGATTGGTTTGCAACTAAATTGTATGTTAGAAAATATAGAATCATACAAAATAACATATGTTTATTCATATGCCAAAAAAAACATAAAATACCACTATATAATTTAGTATTACGGTCGTTTCTAAGTAACAAACTACAAATTGCTGCCAGAAACAAAACTTCAATTATTTAAGATTTGATTGTGACATAAAAAGTATTTAGGTTAAGGAACAGCTTTAAATTCCTACACATTTGCGCGCAACATCATAGAAAAGAGACGAACACTTATTGATAGTGATTTTATAGTAAAGAATGAACAGTTCGAAACATTATAAATATAGCATACTGAGATATTTACATTGACATGTACGTGGCAGCATTGTATAAGATACACTGTCAATACCAGTGAAGCTAAGAACGGGATATCTTCACTACATTTGGATATTTTGATTTCTAATATTCAAATTGTCATAATTCTAATAACCAGGAGATCAACTGTATTGCACTAGACATACAATCTATACCAGTAAAAAGTTGAATACCTATACTTTGGTTAAAATTTTGATTTTTTTAATGACCAATAATTTCATATATATTATAACCAGAAGAAAAGAAAGCGAAATACGGGTGAAAATGTTTTGTAAGCGGCTTCTATTTAATTACAACAAATCATGTATCGCTACTTTTCATGATATATACGCATATTTGATTTGTGAATATGCAAATATAAAAACGTTTTTTTATATCGGTAAACGGTGATTCAGCATGATTTTAAGACAATACAAAAGAGTCACTCAGAGAGAGAATGAGAGAGAGAGAGAGAGAGATTTTCAATTTCAAGTATTAAAAGGAGAAAGACGACGTACCTTTCGTGTGCCCTTTTTCAACAGGATCTTTACCTAAATCGATTATTGTCAAAATTGAAAAATCTGGTTGAATTTATTAAAATTATATTCATCATGATCAATATTATATAAAAATATTAGCAATATTGATTACAACGTTAAAGCATCTTCTAGAAATAATTTTTACAAGAGCAATTTTAGCTATAGATCTTCACCAATCTTATTATATTAAGAAAAGTATTATAGTAAAAATTGTTTTATCGAACAAAACATTTTCTGCAATAACTCGAGTACCTTTTTAGGTATTTGTCTGGAGGCTATTTAAAGGTTGACTCAATATATTATTTTTATTGCATCAATATTTTTTTTCATCATTATTTCAACCCTATGTTGACAATGGATAAGCGTCAGAAAATTTTATTAGAGAACTATGTTTCACTGTGAAAGGTATTTTGCATTTGCAAATAATAACCTACTACGCAAAAATAATACGAAATATTCACAGGGCTAAAACATTTAAAGTAAAAAGATCCAGACTGATTGTTGATTAGTCAATTGTATAGTTAAAGAAGTCTTTTTTACGGAAAAAAAAACATTTCCTTTAACGGTGCCCTAATCACTTAGGGGATTTATTGAGTTCATTATATCCTATTCAAATAAATTTGATATACATACCAAATCTTACAGCAACAAATGTGACCGAGGCCAGGATAATTATCACTATAGGAATAACTGCGATTAACAGTTTTTGTTTGGTGCAGCCACTTCCCTTTTTCTGTTTGCTGTTTGTGATTATAAAGGTGTATATAATAGATATATAGTCAACCTATATGTATATTTATACACGCTTGCGTTTACATGTAAACATTTACTTGTACTATTTATTTGCACACTTGACAAATGCATGCCTTATATACGCTCCACAGTTAGCCCCATATACGGTAACTTACTAAATCATCCATATAATGGTTTTTATCCCATATGAGAGTCATTTTAATGAGTCGTTGCTCAAGTCAATTGATTATGGAATATTTGTATTAATGGATGATTTGCATTACTTTAAGCATATTTCGTCAGCGCTATAGATATAATTTTGCACTCATAAATGAAATAATGGTATTGAATAACCACGAAGGGGCTGTCGTTAAATGTTGTTTATCGTTAAATAATAATTGAAGGGCCTAGTGAATCACCGATTGATTTCGAAATGCATGATTGACTGGACAGCATATTAACTTCATTTAATATATGCTCATCCTACCATATAAACTCCGTTTTTCCAAAGGCTTGAAAACTATGCTTTTGAAATGAATCGGTTAGTGCAATGAGCCCTCCAATCATTTGATATTTTATAAACAAAGTATATAGCTTAAATGAACACCAAAAATGCATAATAATCACATGAGCATTTTAAAAAAAATATTTGTAAAAAGGAATTAATTATTTTGTAGTTTACCGTAACAGCGGCTGTTGATCATCAGGCTTTTCCATCTGATTATTGTAGAACAAAATATATATTTACATGATTTCATTGTATACAATCACATATGACGATAAAAGGTAATTTTAAATACTTTCCAAAAATGTATAAAGAGCGTTTGATTGTAAACACATCAAATTAGATTACAATGAATGAAGGGTGATACCTTAAGATGATGTCCATGTATGTCAACACGCCATCCAGAGTCATTATCCGTCTGATAATTGTAGAAATAATAATATTTTTATGCATTTACAATATGTATAATCACGGATTTTCATCATATATAGTTTGAAAGCTTTGATATTTCTTAAAGATTAATAAAAATAAAGGAATGTGGAAATAAATAAAAATAAAGACAAAAATACCTGAAAATGATTTCCATGTATGTCAACACGCCATCCAGTTTCTAGTTCTATTTCTTCCATAATTTACAAAATTAAAAGGTTATTTTTTTAATAGATCAAATTATCAGTTTTCTCTTATCAGTCACTGTCTTAAAATATGCTGAGTCAATTTCAATCGTCAAATTATAAAGTACGATATAACCTCAGTAAGAAAAAGCGTTTTACATAAGCTCACATGAAATACTCATATACAACCTTAGAATAATCCATTACGTATCATTAGATTTTTATAGTATGTTAAGGTAAGGTTAAGTTGCCCAATTACATATCAATGGGTAAAAAATGATTTATGGTTTATGACAGGTCACTGATATGTATGAAATAATGAATGAAATTTTACCAAACATAGCTTTTATTGCCAAAAAGTTATAACTGTTTCGTTATAAAGACAATTATTCAAACAAAATATAAATACCATCTTCATAATTCTTCTAAAATCATTTTAGATATTTTCTACAACGACCTAAGTATGTAAAAGTTTGATAGTGGATTCTCAATATAAAAACAAAACTTTCATCGTCAATTTTCCGGTTGAATACGCAAATGAGTACTTGAATAACAGAAACTATACATAAATAAATCAGGACAATCATTTTTTACGAACACGTCTTAACATTAGATTTAAATTTTATAAAGTAATATTATATTCTAAGTTCTAGAATGCGTAGTCATTTGAATGTAAAAATTATTCTGCGTAGCGAACAACATTGATGTGGTTTTGCGAAATGTTATGAATTATGTGCTTAAATATCCCTTAAATTTCCAACACCGGACTTATATTGTATATATCAAAATGCATTAAGAATATTTCAATTGTATATAGGTAGCTTGTCATCAATTGTGCTATAGTAAGATTATTTGGCATACTGGTTGTCGTATTTCAGGTGCATGCACAAGATCAATAGTATCCATCAAAATCATTGAGCATTAAAAAACCGTGAGAAGGTCCAAAATTGAGAATTTTTCTGGTTAACAAACACTCACCCGGATCAATAATTTGACCAGCATACGCGTATATTGTAGTTCCTATAGCGCGATGCGTTGCAGTGTATGTAAGCGGACAGAATAAATTCAACTAGATGATTGGATACAGTGCTTTTAGAACACAAGTACATGTAATCTTTTCCTTTCGTGTAATTGATATTTCTATAAGTGTTTATATATGTATTTCAAAACAGTTTTTTATCTATTTCACATTATAAAACTCAATAGTATTATACATCATCTGATATCTTATATAATTTTATAAGTTTCATATCAAATATATTTGCAAAATGCAATATATATTTTGGAAATCAATATAAACTTATTAGCTCTGTAAGTAGATTTTTAATTATATAAAATTCTCGGTTACAAAGCTTATACCTTTAATATATAGTTTCATACGATCGAAACAATGACTTTTTCACACCCTACTTGCCACCAGAGGCATTGATTGCCCCTCAACTATTGTGCTTGGTCGGCATATGTACTGTTTTTAAGCTTTTTAATCATACGCACCGTCCTGATTAGGTTCTGGCAGATTGTTTCAAATTGATTAAGGTATGTTTGGAGTTTGTGTATAATACTTTTGAGCAACCACCATTTATATTGCGCAATTATCACTATCAAGCAAATCAGCATGAACCAAATGCGTTATCCCAAAAACACATTTTAGCCCTACATCTCTATTGTTCCAAAGTTTATCGATATGATTTTTAAAGGTGCTTGTACGTGGTGCATTATAAACATATATGAAAAGCGATTTCCATGAGTGAACGACTCAATGAGTTAATGATGCGCTACTTATCTTTTATAAACTCGCTCCTCAAGGAGATGTTAGTTCTGACCCTTTTATACTTGCGATAAGTGACCTGAGTGAGTGCATAGTAAGATATTGCTACCGTTTCATACAGTATATTCCAAAAACTGTGTACACCTCCACCATTTCCACTGTTTGACGACGATATACCAGTGTAGATAGCTTTAACTTCTATAGTCTTTCTTTGTAGCAAAGTTAAGCAATTCCAAGTAGCATTTTAGTGGCTCGTCTTCAATATGCTAGGCGATGAGGTTGAATTTAAATGAACGCTGGAAAGTTTTGGCAATTATTATAAATCTTTGCGGTAATAAACATATCTTCACAATCACGACCAATCACATTGTTCATATGAGCTGTGTTGACCTATTTTTGACACTTGACACATTTCTGCACAAGTTTTCGATTCCGAGGAGCCAGGGCGAATTTTAGACATGTGACGTAAATCGAAGTAAAAAATAAGATATGTGTAAAGCCAATATCCATGTTACGCTGCATCCACAAATCATTGAAGGATTCTTTAAATTTTGAAAACGTTTGTGATTGTTCATTTTTGTATATACTGTTATACAATATCTAATCTTGAAGTACACTTCACGACCAAATAAGGTGTTCTTCTTTTCTTGTAGCTAGAAAAAATTACATATAGATATGCAAGCGAAATGTGGAACATCTTTTCTAGATCCAACTCGTGAATTTATCTTCAATCTTCCTATGTCATAAATAATTACTTTGACATATTTAAATGTGGTTTTCATCCTGTATTTTTATGCAAATATCCTTTTCTCTTGCACCATTCCCGCCATTTCCGGTCCATGTGTAGAGCAAAATGGCTGACGATTCCGACAATGAAGAGCAAACTATCGCCAAAGACTTGGTTGTTACCAAGTATAAAATGGCAGCAGAAATAATAAACAGTAAGGAAATGTTTGAATATTACGTGAAGACCATGGATAAAAATTTTCAAGTAATATAAAAGGGAAAATTGAGAACGTACACCCTTCACAAATCGTAAACAAATTAACATCTGGTTAAACAATGAGAGTAATGTCATTCTCATATGTCATTTTGTCCGTGTTGGTCAAATTGCTTAGGAAATATTTGTGTATCATCTTCACTGCGTTCTTGTTTGTGCCATGTTGCGTGTTTTGATTATGATTTCGTACATACACTTGTAGTTAAAAAGTTTCAGGAACTTAAAACCTAAAATCCGTGTGAACGATTCGATGGGACATCGAATTTAATGCAATGATAGGTGATGTTATTAAGTTGACAGCTTCCTTAAACTATTCAAATGTGCATCGATGTGTTAATCAATCCAGTACTGTCTATACAGAGTGTGCATAATAATGTTAATAAGTTGAATAACAAAAGGCTCGTGACAGAAGTAGTAACTAAGTTAAAGAGGTTTCGACGACGTTACTTAGCTTAATATCATGTCGAACCCGAACTGACAATCCAATCAAAAAGGACTTCAATAAATCCGTCAGTGGTTGATTTACCACCCGACTACACTCAATACAACTTGTAGAAATAAACACCCACACTGTCTTCGCCAACTCCATAATAGATCAGATCTATACAAACATAGCTTCATTCCAAACACAATAGTAGCCTGGAATGCCTTACCTATTAGCGCATTCAGGGATAGCGAAATAGCTCCAGAGTACGTCGAGCGTTTTACTAACTACCTTCGAAAAAATGAAATTTAAATTCTTGGCAATGCGTGGTGTAGTAATGTTGCGAGACGTTTCACCTATACTATCCAGATCAAGATCACAACTTTTCCACATTTTTGAATACCAGCTCAAGTAATGTCTCATCCTGGTGCCATTTTAGGCGATTTAAAGACAAATATCAACCGGCTGTTTAAAGATTTACATCGGTCAAAAATTGAACTGCTTCACCAAGGTTCCAAGTGTTGGAATAACATTTCTGAATATCTTCTACAAGTAAACATCTTGTTATCGTTACGAAACTCATGGAGTTGAATTAGCAGCACTTTTAAATAGGAAAGCTACGAGTTGTGTGACAATATTTCATGTCGATAAATCAATGAATTGCCAGATGTAAAAATGTCAATTATAAAATGGAATGCCATTGTTTCTTGTTTGTGCCGTATGTGGCCTAATTATAAACATTTGACGGAAAAGTAATGCTAATAATGTGCATGAACGGTTTATTTATTGAGTGAACTTTACTAACCCTGCTCACTCCAATACCCTATGCTCTTGCTCGTATAAATAATGTATTTGTTATTGCACCAAAGCTGAACGCCACATTTTAGTATTGAATACATTTGAAAGCTGCACATCACTAATAATGATGTGTGTTTCTCTTGACAGCATGTCTGAAACAACTTATGGACAAATGCGTGGCTGGTGCAAAGGTTCTAGAAATCTGTCAATTCGGCGACAAATACGTAGCTGAGGAGACAAGTAAAGTCTTTAAAAAAGAAAAAGAAATGAAAAAAGGTAAGACACACAATTTAAATATTTTTTGATGATATTGCAAATAATACGACACTTGACTTCAAGCTTTGTCTTTGGACAGAAGGCATGGGAGTATCTGTTGTATTTTGTAATGTATGCCGCTCACAATTTTAGATTTTAATGGTCATAATCTCAATGATATCATACATTATGTTAATGGTAAATTACTTTTGAATCTTAAGCTCCAAATCGCTAGATAATGTGTATCTTTGATTTAAAAACACTTATAACGGCCCAACCCCAAAGGTTGGGACCCTTTTATAGAAACAGGATATCCGCATCCGTTGTAAAAATCATTGATATAACAATTGCATATATTTAATAGAATCTTCTCTTTTCCAGGTATTGCGTTCCCCACTTGTATATCTGTGAACAACATCATCTGTCATTTCTCCCCACTTACCAGTGACCCCGAGGTGCTTCTTGCTGATGGAGACATGGTTAAAATGTAAGTGTTCCTAACGATAAAATGTTTAAATCACACGTAGAGGAACCTGATACATAGATAAATATAGGAGGCACCTAGGCCTGAGTTGGTGGAAATAGAGGCTATAGTCTCGGGTATTATTAAAATTTAAAGTAAAATTCCGATGGATGATTTGAATGAATGATTGTTGATCCATAACTTAAATTAGTCACAGCAACGATCAAAGGACATGTGCATCTCATTAAAGCGTAATGATGAATAATCGACAAGTTCCATATCTTGTTTTTTTTTAGAAATCAACAAAAGAAAATACATTTTCGTTTTCAAGTAACCATTCAAAAACAAGTATATAAAGGCTGAATCACGAATTCCTCATTAATTAGCCCCCAGCCAACCAATTTGGCTGAGGGCTATTGCTATCCCCCAGTCCGTCCGTCCGTCTGTCCGTCCGTCCGTCCGTCTGTTAACATTTGAGGTGCAGTAGTTTGTCCGCGGCATTTTGGTATGAAGCCTTTGTCCTAGGGTTTTGAAACTTCACACAGTGAAAGAATATATATTGCAGATGTGCAACGTCGAGGTTTCAGTTTGATCGACCAAAAAATGTCGAAATGAGGGGGGTCTGAACTTAGACGAATTTGAGATATTTTGGGATATTTATACAGTAGTTTGTCCGCGGCATTTTGGTATGAAGCTTTTGTCCTAGGGTTCTGAAACTTCACACAGTGAAAGAATATATATTGTAGATGTGCAACGTTGAAGTTTCAGTTTGATCGACCAAAAAATGTCGAAATGAGGGGGGTCTGAACTTAGACGAATTTGAGATATTTTGGGATATTTATACAGTAGTTTGTCCGCGGCATTTTGGTATGAAGCCTTTGTCCTAGGGTTCTGAAACTTCACACAGTGAAAGAATATATATTGTAGATGTGCAACGTCGATGTTTCAGTTTGTTCGACCAAAAAATGTCGAAATTACGGGGGTCTGAACTTAGACGAATTCGAGATATTTTGGGATATTTATACAGCAGTTTGTCCGCGGGACTTTGGTATGAAGCCTTTGTCCTAGGGTTCTGAAACTTCACGCAGTGAAAAAATATATATTGTAGATGTGCAACGTTGAGGTTTCAGTTTGATCGACCAAAAAATGTCGAAATGAGGGGGGTCTGAACTTAGACGAATTCGATATATTTTGGGATATTTATACAGCAGTTTGTTCGCGGCTCTTTGGTATTAAGTCTTTGTCCTAGGGTTCTGAAACTCCACACAGTGAACGAATATATATTGCAAATGTGCAACGTCGAAGTTTCAGTTTAATCGACAAAAAATGTCGAAATTACGGGGGACTGAACATAGACTAATTTGAGATATTTTGGGGGTATTTGTACGGCGGTCTGAGCATAGAACATAGAGAAAGATTATCGTGATGTTGTGGACAAATATGTTGGGGCATCGGTGTGAACACGACATTGTGAGAAAGACGTTGTGAGAAAGACATTGAAAGAAAGACATTGAAAGAAAACGTTGTGAGAAAGACGTCGTGAAAAAGATTTTTTGGGGAAGACGTTGTGGGAAAAATATTACTTTCGACTGGCTTATTTCAATTCACAAATATTCGTGTTAAAAACTGTTTGGCCTATGCTGGGGGCTTTGCATCTCTGATGCCTATGTTTATATATTTTCAGTGACTTAATATAGATTTAAGAGCAAAATAACAAACTCCGATTATTTTTCAGTGACGTGGGCGCACACGTTGACGGCTTCCCCGCCGTGGCCGGCCATACGTTCGTCGTGGGAGCGAGTAGCGATAAGAAGGTGACCGGCAGACAAGCCGACGTCATACTGGCGGCACATTACGCATCTGAGGCGGCGCTAAGAATGGTCAAACCCGGAGCGGAGGTAAGAAAGAAGGATTTTAAAACTAGAATTTAAATAAACTAGTAGCTATAAGAAGGTGACCGGCAGACAAGCCGATGTCATACTGGCGGCACATTACGCCTCCGAGGCGGCGCTAAGAATGGTCAAACCCGGAGCGGAGGTAAGAAAGAAGGATTTTAAAACTAGAATTTAAATAAACTAGTAGCGATAAGAAGGTGACGGGCAGACAAGCCGATGTCATACTGGCGGCACATTACGCCTCCGAGGCAGCGCTAAGAATGGTCAAACCTGGCGCCGAGGTATAATAGATGATTTAATTAATAAGGGCAAGACTATATATTACAATTTTGATAAGCGAGTAATAAAAAATTGCTATAAGTTGACGGGCAACCAAGTCGACGTCATACTGGCGGCACATTACGCCTCCGAGGCAGCGCTAAAAATGGTCAAACCGGGCGCCGAGGTAAAAAAAAAAGTCTAAGCAAAGCATATATTTTAATTCCGATGTTAACTACTGATGTATCCTAATCGAATAACACCGAATTTGTACAATTGTGTAAAAATGAAATGTGTTATATTAATATTCACTGGACTAAATGTAAGTCCTCTAGCTGCAACTACATTCCAAATTTCAAGAATCTACTTCTATCCTAAATATGCACAATGTTGAGAATGGGAGCAGATTTCGAGGCTAAAAACGGCTAAAAAAAGTCCACCATGTAAAGTGAATGGAGGACTTAGCCGATTTTAGCCTCGAAATCGGCTCCCATTCCCAATATTGTGCATACTTAGGATATGAGTAGATTCTTGAAATTTGGCATGTAGTTGCAGCTAGAGTACCTACATTTAGTTTAGTGAATATTAATATGAAGGGGGATTTTATTTTTACATAATCGTCAAAATTCGGTATTATTCGATTAGGATACATCAGTAATCTTTCAATGCGACACTTAGGCTCGCTTAGCCCTGAGCCGGGTGAGAAATACGGGTTAAGTCATCTGTCTTGTACTCTATTTAAGAAAACCGTAGTTAGGTTCGTAAAGCACAGTGCCGAAGTGGGCATTTTATGCAACCAAGGTGATTTAGAAGCAACTAACTTGCCATGTGACATGTCCTTAGCCGAAGTGTTGCATTTGAACTTTGATGATGATTGAAGTGTCCTGCAATCTGACAACATGTGAGCAATCACATAGTTTTGAAGACCGGGCATTATCTGAAAACTTCAATAAATGACTATTAAAATCTATATTTTTTATTCTGGGGGTTATTTGTAATTGACAAGTCTTTGTGATGATTTGAGTGTCCTGCAATCTGACATGTGAGTAATCATGTGGTTTTGAAGATCGGGCATTATCCGAAAAAAATGATTATGAATATAAAGTTTATCAAGACTCTGTAGTCATTTTGTAATTGGTAAAATTAACATTATTTGTGATGATTTACGTGTCCTGCAATCTGACATGTGAGCAGTCATGTGGTTTTGATGATCGGGCATTATCTGAAAAATTTGATAATGAATATAAAGTTAATCAAGACTCTGTAGTCATTTTGTAATTGGTAAAATTAACATTATTTGTGATGATTTACGTGTCCTGCAATCTGACATGTGAGCAATCATGTGGTCATGAAGATCGGGCATTATCTGAAAAATCTGATTATGAATATAAAGTTTATCAAGACTTTGGAGTCATTTTGTAAAATTGGTAAAATTAACATTATTTGTGATGATTTACGTGTCCTGCAATCTGACATGTGAGCAATCATGTGATCTTGAAGATCGGGCATTATCTGAAAAATTTGATTATGAATATAAAGTTTATTAAGACTTTGGAGTCATTTTGTAATAGGTAAAATTAACATTATTTGTAATGATTTACGTGTCATGCAATTTGACACGTCCTGCAATCAACGTTTTCTCATCGGTCTTTGTCTTGCGTGTTTCAAAGATAAGGTGGTCTTACTAAGTGATTTTTAGTGGCATTCTCTCTGGCTTATGTTTAAGAAAGCGTTTCGGTTGACTATTTATAAATGGTAAGATATATTCTTTAAATGAATAATATTTAATGATTAATTAATAATATGAGTTTTCTGTGATGATTTGAGTGTCCTGCAATCTGAATACGCGTGAGCAATCACGTTGTAATGAGGAGCGGCACAATCTGATGAAAAATAAAGAAAACTAATATGAACACATAAAATTACGAAAATGTTAACGAAAGAGATACAGTTGAACCTCATTAAACCACGGTTTATTCGAACTCACGGATGAGTCAAAGTAAATCTTAAAGTCCCGATAACGTCGAGTTAACTTAACTAGGTTCTAATGTATTTCAGTGCAGCCATGTTGTAAGTCGGTTAAAAAATTACTTTGTTTTCAGAATGGCCCGGTGACAGAAATGGTACAGAGCATCGCCGAGGCGTTCAAATGCAAACCCATCGAAGGCATGCCCTATGTGAACGTTTTTATTGGAATGCCTATCTTAAAATGAGTTTATTTCCATTCCGATTTAAATGCTTTTATGTCTCATCATTTTGTAGAATGGCCCCGTGACGGATATGGTTCAGAGAAGTGCAAACCCATCGAAGGCACGCTATATGTGAACCCTTACATTTGAATCCCGCATCTTAAAGCAGTTTATGTCTATCTCAATCGCAATGCCTTAGGTTTTGTATCACCATTTTGCAGAATGGCCCCGTGACAGAAATGGTCCAAAGCATCGCCGAGGCGTTCAAATGCAAACCCATCGAAGGCATGCTCTCGCATCAGCTGCAGCAACATGTCATTGACGGCGAGAAGACCATCATTCAAAACCCTAGCGAGGCACAAAAGTAAGAGTGATTCGCTACTCGCTTATGCTTGTCGCTATTCGCTAATGTTTTCTCGTTATTTGCTCTTTGCTCGCTCTCCTTATCCAAGCTTGGCATGCACGCATTTATAGCTATCGGCGTGACAGTTACACTATTACATCTATATCATTATTCAAAACCCGAGCGAGGCACAAAAGTAAGTGCAAATCGCCATTGCTTATCGGTTTGAGCTATTTTATTCGCGTACGCATTGCATGACATCGCTATTTGTAAGTACAACTAACGCTTTTCGTACAAGCATTCTTGACAACTTTTTGTGCCAGGGACATCCAAAACCAAAGCTAGGCACAAAAGAACATGAAATTCGTTAATGCTTGTCGCTATTCGCTGATTATAATGCTTTTCGCTCGTTAACCCCACTAGTTAAGCTTTTTACCTTAGGCAAGATTTCCATGCATGT